>CANUEX010007162.1:0-28647 GCA_948099535.1 Jatropha multifida
TCATAATATGGGCTTACTATTCCGATAGTCAAATAATAATAGGGATGAGTTGTGATAGTTTAGGCTTACTACGGGCCTCGGGTGCCTTAAGCTTACCTAGGTCCTAGTGCCGGTCCGGCCCACGGTTTTGGGTCGTGACAACGATGCATTTTACATTTTAGTCCCTCATTGATTTTTAATTTTTCAATTAAGTTCTAAAATTTTTTCATTTGTTCAATTAGATTCTGAAATCAATTTTGATTTGATGTATAAAAATCACTGTAATTTCATCAAAATCAATTAAAATTTATTAAAAAAAGTCTCATCAATTTCATAAAAATTCTTTGTAAATTTTTAATAGAATCTGTGTAAATCTTAAGAAATTATTCAATTTCTTCAAACTTAACGATTTTTTGACATGAACAATCCATTTGAGGAGTGCCTTATTTTGCTCATTTTCTTTATTTTTCTTTCTTTTTAATTAATTAATTATATAAAACAATATTAATTGAACTACAATTAATACAGAAACCCAAAATATAAAGTACAAAATTCCAAAAGTTACAAATGAGGTCCACATTATTAAATGGGTCTAAAGTACCGTTTGAAATAAATGAATCATGATTGTAGAATTCATTTGTAAATGAATTTATCATATTTGGTATGCTACAATTTAAAATAAGGAATTCAATTGAATCCCATAAAATTATATTTAGAGCAATTCTTAGATGAAAATTCATTTGTCTTTATTTCCAAAAATAACCTTGACATAATAATTTAATAAAAATACTAATATAAATAAATTACTCATATTCTACCATAATTAATTAATTAAATTTTAAAATTTCAAATTTCATGTCCTTGTAAATGTTTAAATTTTATTTTTATTAATAGATTAAAATATAATCAAAATTAAAAATTCATTTGGATTAGTCATATACAATAATAACTTCATACTCTTTAAAAAATATTAAAAAAAATAAATGGGAGCAGTTTAGTCAATAATATTTGAGGCGAAGGGATAGTTTAGTCAATATAAATATTAATTAGTTAATATATGAAATTCATTTGCAAATTCCAACAATGTTAATAGGATTTGAACTAAACTAATCCAATTCCGTGAAATTCAATTCATAGAATTTAAATTCATATTTTTTTCATTTCAAACACAAAATTAAATTTTGGATTTGTAAATGAATTCTGTAAAATTTTATGGAATTCATTTGTTCCAAAGGGGCTCTAAGGAATTTCTTGACTTTGAATTTAAATTTTCAGCTAGTTTCCTTTTTATTTTGGTCTTCTATTCTCCTTTGTCAAGTAATTTCATCATCCTTGGCCTTCTTCTTCATGACCTCAAAACTGCAATCAAGCTATTATATTTACTCTGTACAATTAAGATTCACTCACTAATAAATAAAAAATTTTAAGTTTACAGGAATAAAAATCACGTTAATTCCGCAAAAAAGAATTAAGTTACATAAGTATATATTATTTTATTTGTTTCTTTGGTGGAAAATACAATATTAATGCACCTATATGTAAAAAAATTCAAAATCTTTTAAAAAAAATATCTATATTAGTAAGGGTTAATCATAAATATTTTTCAATCAGATCTCTCCGTTCTCTGTGATTTGCCGAAAACTTGAATAAAATTCACGTGATCCACTTAATGTTCAAACAGTGGAATTGGACGTATCAAACAGTAGAGTATAAAAGAGATTAACAAAATTGCCACTAGCTCTATAATAGACATATTCTTAGTTCCTCAATTTTATTCCCAAGTATAAAGCGATTAAATTAATGACTAAAAACTAACTGCAAAGCTTCAGCAATTAGTAAACAAGATCTCTGCTTCTAATTAATGGAAAAAGAAAAATAGAAGAAAATCATTCAAAAGTCAAATTATTACTGAACCCTAAATTCACGTCAGGAAATTTAGGTTCCAAAACTGTATCTTTCTTCTATAGCAAAGTCAAACTCAAATTATTTCTCCTTAAGTTGTACTCCAACTGATGAATCTACTACGTTCAGATTCATTTTCAAATAAACTACAATTTCTATAAATTTCTTGAAAATCTGGTTCTAAAACTTTATCCTCCTCTTCTGGGTTAGCTTCACTCATTTCGCAAAGCTCAGTTTTTGCCAAAATTAAAGGCCATGATGAAAACTAGAGCTTCACCTGAAGTAATGATTTCAAATAGGCGACGCGTTTCACCGAATCGAACAGCGGCAAAACTCCTCTCCCATAATGAATCAGGCGAGAAAACTCCTCGTCAAGATCGATATTGATGCTGGTGATGCCGATCTCTTTGAGACGGAACCCTAGCTTCTCGCCGATGCGAGATGCCATTTTGGAGTCCCAGTGACGGTTCGATCGTGGGAAGCGACTGAGTCTGGTTCGATACTTGGCAAGGAACCCTTGTTCAGTGGAGGAAGCCATGGCTATGATGGTGGAGCCGTTAGGTCTTGTTACTTGCACTGTGATTTTGCGTCAGGAGATGTTGATGATTGTCGAACATTATTCCACAGTCGTGAGAGACTCGGATGAGTTGACAGTTGCGGTTGGCGAACAACTGTTTACGCAACAGTCAGTGGCATTTGGTTTCGAGGGCGAAGGGCAATTTTATCGATCTATTTTACACTCCACTCCATTGTTTGACGCAGTCAAATACAGAGTGTCAAAATATTTATCGTCAAGCTATTTACGGTCCTACTTAACATTATTTTAGACATTAAGTGGATTCCAAAAATTTTATTTATATTTCGGTATATTTTGCAAGACAAAAACGTCTGATTAAAAAATATTTATTGGTTTAAATAGTAAATTTCAAGCGTTTTCAATTGAGAGATTGAAATAGAAACTTTTTTAAAAATTTAAATACTAAATTTATAATTAATTTTATTAAAAAAATAATTATTTTGTCCATGAAATTCATGGAAATTATCTAAGTCAATATTTTGTCAAAATATTTGAAATGTATCTGAGATTTACTATACCCTTTTACTGCTTAGTCCTTTCGGCAAAAGAACATATTTTTTCCGTTAATTTTAAAATAAAAAGATAAATTACCCTTTTTTTATACCTCTTTCCCATATCAATCTCCTCTCTCAATATACCCGTTGCTGTCAAATTTTGTCTCCATCAACAAACCCACTCTTTTTCCAATTTTCCGGTCACCGTTCAACCACCTCTAACGTCGGACAACTTGATGTGGGTCTGAGAGCATCATCTTGACCTCCTCTCCTCCATTAGCGCCAGGTTCTAATGAAGATAACCCAACTCTCTCTCGATCGCAACACCAACCCACTGCTTCTGATTTTCGATCACCTCTTATCGATCTCAGGCCGACAAAGCCTCTTTCGACCTCTAACTGCCAACGAGATGCTTTTCTCTTGTTTCCTAATGCTGAGAAAGCTGCAAATCGCAGCCTTTGCCGCTTCACTGCTATCATAGTGACAGCCATTAAATTTTGGCGAAGCCAAGCTTTTCCGGTGAAAACTATTGATTAGGTAAGTCTCAAAAGATCACTTTCTTCTTCTAGACCTCATCACTCTCTTCTTCTAGGCCTCACTGCCTTGTCTTCACATGCTTAACAAAATGCCCTACTGAGAATTTATTGAAATCTTGAATTCCCGTTGTTCCGCGAGTGCTGGGTCTTTCGTTCTTTAGCTAGTGAAGCCAATTTATTTGTGTGAAAATGATGTTCTTATGTGTTGAATTTATAGCTATAGTCGTTCAACCTTTAGCAGGTTGAGAGACTGAGCTATTTGAATTTATTATTGAATTTTTTTAGATTAATTACATGATATGGCTTAGTCCTGTATACTGAAAATTAGTTTACTCCACTAATATTGCCAATGATTCTTGAAGAATTCAATTCCATCCTCCTAGAGCTATAAACACCAGTCCATATTTCATCAATATCAATTGGTAAGTAAAATAGATCAGCTTTTATTTGGCCATTTTCTTGTTTATTCTTCATAATTTTGCTGCTTAGTTGATATCTTCTTCATTTTTCCTTGATGTGGATTTTTTAAATGATTTGGCAATCTGGATATCTGGTAGCAGAATGCAATTTGCTAGTTGCAGTTCTGTTTCCTGGTAAACCAGATGATTAATTTTTTGAGAAACTGTGTTTGCATTTTGTGAGTGCTGAAAATAGAGAAACCTTAATTAGAGAATTTAGGGTAGGATGGTCATTTTATAAAAAATTAACCGCAGAGAGTGTGTTTTCTAACAGAAGGACTAAGCAGTACGATAAGAAGTCAATATTTATATAAAAGTCTGAAACTATTTAAATAATTATGATAAATTTCGATACGAAATAATTATTTTCGCTTTTATTAATAACAACATTGACTTCCATCAAATAAAAAAAAAAATATCATAAACAAAAATAATAATCTTCCATCATCATCATCATTATTATTATTTAGAAGACGCACTTTGCTTTTTCCCGCCTGTGATGTAATAATTGACAATTCGACTTCGTAATTTGTTCCTGCAACTAAATTGAACTTGTGTTCTTTCTCTTCTGAACAGGACATAACTTACAGTACATTTTCCATGGCTGATTCTGATGAATCCGATCGCAAACCCAACAAGGACAACCTCACATTTTCTTATTTTCAAAAAACAGTTAAAAAACAGTGTATTCTCTACTTTCTCAATTGAATTCCTCTCCTCTATTGCACCTTAAATTCGCTGACTCTCTTAATCTTTTTGATGAAAAGGTGACATTGCGCGATTGGTGGTTGATAAAAGCCGATGATGATTTCGAAGGGAAGAGACTTGCTGTTGCTGGCTCCGCTTATGGAAAGTAAGGCCTTTCTTCTTATTCTTCCTCGCTTAGGGTTTATGCCATTGGGTCTTCCTGAAATAAATTTCTTCAGGGATTGCTTTAGTTGGTTTTAGCTCTTAATTGATTGATTGCTATTTTCTTTTTTCTTTTTTCTTTTTTTAAGAATTTAATTAGTAATATTTATGCCTCAGGGAAAAAGCAGGTCGTGTGTTTCGTACTGCACCCATCACCAAAAGATATGATGTGTCTACTCTTGAAACAACTGATGGGATAGTTGTCGTTCTTCAAGGCTTCATTAACAGGCCACGCACTATTGAAAATGGGTTTCCCTCCGAGGTTTGCAGATTTTTATCTAAAATCTTTGTGTCATTCTTCAGGCGTCATAGTGGATAATATTTTTGGATTAGTATTGGGATATAATGTTTGTAACTTTTCTTTTGGCATAACGGTGCTGTACACAAAGAATATGTTTAATTATAAATAGTTATTTTGGAGATTTAACTGTCAATATGTTTATCTAGTTTTATCTGCAATTTCTTATATCGTGAGCAATTGTTTTCGTGTAAGAAAACTTTCTCTGGAAAATGGTTAAAAGAAAAAATTCCAGAAACCTGCTGATGTACTTTTTTTTTTTCTAGCATTTCTCAAGTCTGCATGGTAATTGACAGAAGGCATGCACTGTTGATTGCAACTTCACAGAACTGTTATCGGTTTTTGATTATCAAAATTGAAGTTTACATTGTGTTTCATTCTGAACAGGTGTTCAAATATTTCTTGTTTGGCTTTCCTCCACATTGGGAAGAATATGCTGGGACTTGCTTTGAAGAAGCTGTTAATTGTGGTATCGATTTCCAAATACCTCTGGTTTACGCAAATCAACCCCTGTTCCTGGCTGTAAAATACCAGTTCTCTTCGATCACTTGATTTTGTCTTGGGGCTACCTGAAAATTCTGGAAATTTCACTAAAATTGTATTCTGTATTTTCTACCTCACTATGTAATATGAAGTTGCAGGTGTTACAGGCCCAACAAATGTTACATCAATTTCAAGTCCAAGTAAATGCAGTGACATCAGAGAAGATGAATATCATATCAAGGTTACAGAAGAGAATTCCAGTGGTGTGTCTGAGAAGTTTGCTGCTTTAAAAGGTTATAATTTCAATAATGATACAACCTGATTAGAAGTTTATTTCAGGAAAAATTGAATGTCAATACCCATAGTTGTGTCCTTGTTGATAAACTCGTGCTAAAGCTTGTAGTATGCAAAATGAATCTTGTCCTTCTCTCTTAGCAGGTCCAAAAGAAAACATTGTTGATAATGTGGAGTGTGATGCCTCAAAGAACTTTTCACTATCATCATGTTGTCTTATAGATGATGCTAGTTTGATGAAGGATAACATAACAGAAACGGGAAGTCCGACCTATCACACAGTAGAATCTTCTAAAAAGAGAGATGATTTAGAAAGCGGTAAGAAATGCAAGCATAGTTTCATTAGGAAGTCAAAGAATAGGGTATCAGCTACTTCAGAAAGTATCGTTCTCGAGAATGATGAATCAAAAGAATGTCGAGCATCCAACAGTGCTTATATGGACAATCTTGGTGTATCCAGCCTTGACCAGACAGTAACAATTGGAGCTGAAGGTGTGCTCTTGGCTGTCTCCAGTAAGCCAAAGAATAAAAAGAAGAAGGAAAATAAAAATGAACGAAACAAATATAGGATACGAAGTGCAATGAGAAATATCTCGATTGATTCTTTGCCTCAAGGACATGAGGCCATATCAGGACTTGTTAATGATGAAGCGGTATGTCAAGAGTTGTTTGCATCACCAACTATTGGAGATTCTAGCGTTTTATATCAACCTTCCTGTAATCCTGAGGATGCTACAATGTTTTCTGCTGTGCAGGCTGTTGCAGTGCTGAATGATTTTACTCCACCTATGACAGAAAGTGAATCGGTGGTTGCTATTTCTATTACTTCTTCATATCCACAATGTATTAGAGGCCTGGCAGATTTGAAAGATAATCAGAATCAGAAGGCTGTGCCTGGGTGCTCACTGAAGCACAAAAACAAAGAAGTTATGTCAGAGTTTGAGCTAGATGGAAAGAAACTGGAGAAATGTTCACATCCTACTCTGCAGGCAGAAGAGGCCAGACCAAATGAAACACCAAAAGCTCTAGGAAGGTTCAGAAATTTGTCTAAGAATTCAAGAATGAAAGAGAAAAATGAACAAACATCTACCAAGGAAGAAGATTCAACCATGAAGAAAGCTAGAAGAAAGATTACGTTTGATAGACTTGTAAGCTCTTCTAAAACTTCCAGTCTTTGTTGTTTTCTTTTGCTTATAGCCAATTGCTCCATGCTTATATGGTGCCTGGTTATGTTGCTTAACTGAAGTACCTTTAGTGAGAGTTGATTATGTACTGGCATGTTGTAACAGCCATCTGGATCGATGTTTTGGTCATCAAGATGAATGTGTCTTTGGTCGTGAGCATTTTTTGCGGATGCTTGAATATTGGAGCCTTAATTAGTATATTACGTTCTTTGTTGCAATGAAAATTTTCCTTGGCAAAAAGTATCCTATTGTTTAAGAAATAGAAGATATGATATATTAAAGAAATGAGTTGACTGAAGCAGAACTGGCTTTTTTTCTATAACTGGTAATTAACTTTAGAATTGTATTTGGTGTATGGATCATTTCGGAGATGGAGTGACTAAGGATCATGAAGAAATTCACTGTATTTTTTAGAATTCCATTTCATTATCTCTGGGATATTGTAATTCAGGTTTTTCTTTTTGTAATGTGATTCAATAGGGAAAAGATTGTGGAAAATTCTATTTAATTGTTGACATACAAACATATGTAAGTAACAATTCATACTTTCAACATTATAGGCAGGAATTGCAACTTCCTCTACATAGACTCTCATTCATATCATAACTAGGTGATTTCCTGGGTAAGATTAAGATGTTTGAACTCTTCTGCTCAAAATGCTCTCAAAGGCAAATGTTTCGTATTGGCAGTGTTAGCATCTGTTCTGTAGTCTAATGTAACAAACACAGACACATTCTATTATCTATTCATTCTGGCCTTTTTTTTTTTTCAGTTTTGAACATATTTGTGTATTTGGAATTCAATCTTGCTATTGGCATTCACATTGTTTTTGATAATTAAGTGTTTTTAGTTTTTACTGTCTATTTGTTGATGAGTTTTTCATCATCTCTGTTCTAAATTTGCAACTTTTGCTCTGAATGCAATCAGCATGCTGCTATTATCTCTGTATATATGTTCTTTTTTTTCCTACCTTTATGTATTTTCCTCTTAATTTTCCTCAGGTAAGTCCACTTACTAGGAAAAGCAAAGAGAAAACATGTATTCTCTCTCCAGAATCCTTAAATCTTAAAAGATCAAGATCAGGTGAGTTTGCCATTGCATAATGGAGTGATCTTCATTTCATTTAAAATTATCACATTTAACCATACTTCTACTGGGGAAAAGAGGTTTCATTGCACCATTTCTAGTTTCCTTCTTTGTTGGGTTATTTAGCAAAAATCCCCTGAGGTTTGTTCTATTGTGTACTTTGTTCCTGCTGTTTCAAAATTACTATATATACTAGTTGAAGAGTACAATATTTGTAGGGAGTAGGCACTGAAATGCCCTATAGTATAATCATTCAGGTTCTAAAATGCAATTATATTTTAAAATTTAAAGAACAAGTTGTGGTCTAATTTGAAAACTTAAGCATTCTGAAGGTTGTGGTCTTGAGTCATTATTAGATCTCAGGTTCCAATATTATTAAGTTTGAAATTGTAGGAATTGAAGTGTGCTAGGTATTTTCAATCAAGGAAGACCTCAGGTTTCATATTGTAATTACCGTATAGTTTTCCTGTTATGTTTACAGCTTTTCTTTTGGGTGTGGCTATGTACTACTAGAAAAGAAATGAATCACGGCTCTTAGAATGTTTTGTATTTCTTTTCGGCCAAGTATGCACTTTGAAGAGAATGTGCAGGGGTGTTTTCATTTGGTTCATGTTTTGACAATCTTACTCGACATCTACGTACATAAGGGATGTTTTTAAAAAATTTCAGTAAGTTAAAAGTAACTGCTTTTCTTCCACTATTTTGGGCTAAATTAAAGTTTTTGAATTCCTGAATTTTTTCAAATGACTATTTTAAAGCATGTTTCGCCTTGCATTTGTGGAAATCAATATTAAATATTTGTTTGTGTTGGATGTCTGTAAACTCCTACATATTGACATATTTCCTTGTTCCTGCTCACTGTTTGACCAATTTTGTGTATGTTACAGGAAGACTGCTTTTACCTTCCCTAGATTTCTGGCGCAACCAAATACCAATTTATGATTCGGTTAGTTATCTATCTGTCATATTCATAATTTGCATATTTTGTACTCTTGGTTTTGACAGCATCTGCATTGTTTCAGCGAAAAATTTCTGATGTGAAACCTACTTTGTTGTCTGTTAAGAATTCACCAGACTAGGGCAACATTTCATCCCTCTTTTTGAAATCCTATTCAGTAACATTATTCTTTATCATTTGAATTTTGAGAAATAATTAAGAGGACAGGATAAATATGAGAACTTTGAAAAGTTAGGGCTCTTTACTTTTGATGTAGATAAATGTTGATGTAGACATGATGGATGCAATAACGATATTGTTGGGATGTGGGGAGTGTTAGCGCATGGTTCGCATTCCACGTCAAAAGAGACTGGTTGTTATCTGGTCAATTTGCATGGTTTGTTAAGATTCTAACAAGGATTCAGTTAAAGTTAAAGCTACAAGCAATAGAACAAAGCTTTGATGAGTTATATGAACCATTTTTACCAGATTCAAGCAAATTATATTGCAAAATTTGTGATGTAGAGGTTCTTTTTAGGTGATTTTACTTTCCATGCTCTCCCTTCTCTACTCTGAAGACTAAAATGTTGTTGAGCATAAATTTCATGTAGAGGTCAATTCATTTCATAATATGTTCTCATTTGTCTGGCACTCATCATCATATGAAATTATTTTTTGACCATTGTAAGTCACTGAGTATTAGGAAATCCACAATCAACTCGAAGTGTTCTCCACCTATTCCAACAACAGAAAGATGTCTCCCCTCCCATTTTTTGGCTTGCCACTGGTTTTATGAGTAAGATGACATTAGCTTTTCTTCATTTCAGAACCGTAATATCACTGGAATTCAGGAAGAAAAAAGATTATCTGGAGGTATGTCTTTTGTTGAACTATGACAGTTTGTGTGTATGAAATGAAGGCAATATTTCATGCGTTGTTTAGTGATGGGACCACAGTTTTTAAGTACAACATACTGCACTCTTGACCAAAATTACTGATTTGGTTGGTCAACCAGCTATCCAGCATGCAATTCTCAAGAATTAGCTTGCTTTACTTCCTCTCTTGTTGGTGGGTACGTCCATGTGGCACCAACTTACTTTTTGTTATATATTATATATATATTTTATTTACATTATGTGAAAAAAGAGAAAAAAATGAAAAAAGAGAAGGTGATAACCTCTGTGGGATTGAGGGAGCACCTAATTTTTGAAAAAATTATGAAAGAGAAAAACATGAATATTTTCACCATAATTTCTATCTAATATACCCCCCTTATATCTCTTCCTTGAATATGCCATATCATATGTTTGCATGAAGTTCATTTGGACAATGCATAATTTAATATTTTCAAGGTTTTGGCTTATGACCTTCTGGTTTTGGCAATAATTAACATCAATGTTAAAGGTTGTTCATATAATTAACATCAACTGAGTGCTTATTCTTGTATATCTTTAGGAGTTGCAAATGTTGGTATGGTTCTTCTTTTCTTTTTACTATTGCATTCAATTGCTACTGTACTTTTGAATGGTTTATACAATTATACCAGATATTCATTTGGTGGCTCAACATATTGTCAGGGAGTAAATCTGAGCCTCACAAGAAGCAAAAGAGAAGGTAATTCACTGAGTTCCATTGACAAAAATGAGCAGCTAGGGATATGCATGGATGCCATACATCTGGTCACAGCACGCTTGCAAATTCATAATGAAGAAAGGAAGATAGGAGCTGGGGTTTGAAAGCCTTCTCTTTGTTTAGTATTATATTTTTTTTTTTATAAATTTTATAAATTTTTTTTTATTTTCTTTATTGTGATTGAACAATTTAAATATTTTAATTAATAGTTTATTATAAATTATCCATACTTAAATTACTAAATCTTATTTATATATAAATGTAATTATCTATCCATCTTTAAGATACGTTATTTGAATTGTTTAAATTATAAATTACTTAAAACCCAATATTCTATTTTTTCTTTTTTTAGAAAAATTCAAATTTTTTTCTTTTATTTTTTTATATTTTAATTGATCAACTTACTTAATTTTTTATTTAATATAATACTAATAATTGATAACATTTAAAATATAATATAATCATTTAACCTAATCCAATTAAAATTTTAATTTTTAAGTTTTTAAATTTTAATCTACTAATATCCTAATTTTTAACTTTTTAAATTTTATATAATCTCTACTTTCTTCAACAAAGTTAATTCACGTTATTATTCATTTTGTATCTATAAAATACCAATTATTCCTTTTCAACATCAACGCGCCTAATTTGTTTTTTTCTATTTTATTTATATATAAATATTGAAAGTAAATTGATAATAAACCATTATCTCTCCTATTATTTCTATTAAAATATTTCTGTAAACAATTTAAAGTAGAATAAAGGTAATATATATAACACTATATTATTATTATTATTATTGTTATTCAAAAAAAAAACCTAAATGTTTTTTATTTAATTTTATTATATATTAGATCTAACAATATATACTCACTAAAAATAAAAGAAAATTACTGTCTCATTAAAAACATTATAATTTCTATAATTATTCATGCCTAATAAGAAAGTTTAGAGATTAATTATTTTGAAACATATGCATTATAATTCAAAAAATTTTTAAAAATAATAATTACTGAAATATTATTTTAAATATTTGTACGCGAAGTGTGGTTAACGACTAGTTTAGTATATATTGTTGTATGTAGTGAGCTTTTTAGACTGTTCATTTTGAAATGCATATCCCTTATAGTGTTCAATGTGGCTCTAATTGAGATGCTTTTCGTTCATCAGCGCAGAACTTATGGTTAGCGCCATGAGAGAAGTTTAACAATGATCATGATTGGTCTCAAATTTCTAGCATTTTGTGAGGAAAATGCCGTCAGGCACATCTGTATACAAGATGTTATCTTTTGTTAATATTATGAGATTAGAGTTTGGCATTAGTTTACTGATTCACATGATTGGAGAGAGCTTCCCTTCAATATTTAATTCCACTGTTATCAGAGTTCAATTCTTCCTAATGTTGCTGTCCATTAATAAAATTTTCAGGGTGCTTTATCTTTAGAAAGATGCAAACAAAAAAAAGAGAGAAAATTTCTAAAAAGAAAAAATTCCTTCAAAACAAACGTTCTATTAGTAAACGGTCAATTTTTAGCAACACAAGTGTACATAATCAACCGATCTCAGAAAGTAGTTTTTCAAGTGCATCAGTTGCAAGAGGGATATAGAGGCAATCTTGGCCATCACTGCGCCGTCTGATCTTGACCAATTCATGATCTTTGAATTCTGTCAAATGGGAGTTGAGAGTAACCTGGCTACTTACAAGGAAGCGCTCTCGGGAGACTGTATATAGATTATCAAAAGGCATGCCTGAAGATTACAAATGAAATATAACATATAAGATTTAAAATATGAAACATAATGCTTCAAATCTATGTAGCTTAGCCACTTGCCTTCTTCTTCGGAGTGCGACAATTGATATTCCGCAAGAACTTTGAACACACTCCGAGCATTAGGGGTTAAACTCTGTAAGACTATTGCAGCTGTTTTGGCATTTTGGGCTGTGCTGCTGTGTGCAAGAACCAAAGGAATGAACATTCCTTCCACCTTATAAGGTGCAAAGGTTGGAACATGATACCAATACCAGTTAAATTGAGTGTGAACCATCTTCTTGTCCCACACTACCAACAAATCCAGGATGTACGTGTTAGGTTCAAAGATGGAGAAACTAAATGTGATGATTGACCATAATACCCAAAAAAGAAAAAAAAAGTAACAAAAAGCAAAAATTGTTTTGTGGAAATAAAGATATCCTCTCAAAAAACATTCTCTAATTCTTAGGATGCTTTGAAAATTTGGATAACAGAAGATGGAAAATCTGGATAACAAAACATGTGTACTTCTTTAAATGGAAAGTAAGCCACTTTCAAGGAAAATGACTTCATGTATTATTGGTGGGTGGAGGCATGAATTGGCGATCAATCCACAGTATTGAGATGCTCAACAATATTTATTTTCAGGTTTCGGAGTTAACTAGATATAATTAACAGGCCACTTAGCTAGACATTATTTCTCCTAATCAAGTAGTTGCAAACATCAAACTGTCAATAAATATAAAATAAATTAAACTAAAATCAACCATGTTCCATTCCCTATAAGCATTTGTGAGGAGAAACCATGAAGTGCAAAGTTTCTTGAATAAGAAACTTGTTTCAGTCTAACAATCATTGAACAATTTTGGTCAAAGGGCCATATGAGAAGCAATAGAATTACTAACAAGATTTCAAACAAAGCAAGAAGAAGATCAACAGGCAACTATCGATATGCCACAGATAGCAACACACTATCCACAGATACCTGATAATGACAAAAATATACTTACAGAGGGGTGCATTGACATGATCAATAGAGGCAATGATACGAATATGTGAACAAGAAGCAATTCGTGCAAGGTACTGTTGGCTCTCAGTGTCTCTTAACCCAGGTCCATCAATGTTATGAATGACAACACATAGAAAAGAATCAATTTCCTCCATGTCTGATCCATCCAAAAATGTGAGAAGATCATCCACAGACCGGGAACTAAATGGCTGATGAACCTTAGGCAAAGTTGATGAAGGCTTTCGTTTGGTTTTCAATTGATCCAACCAAAGTTCACCTAAGGCTATAATAACCTAAAGCATGACAATATTTTAACTAAGCATGCGGTAAACAAAAAGAAAAATTGAATAACATAGAATGCCTCCAATGCTCATGCCTCAAATTTCAGGGAAAAAAAAAAAGGCTAAGCAAGCAAATGTAAGGAAGAGGAATGGTCTTAAATGAGACAGGTGGAAAATGGTGACTTTCTTATATATATGGTATATGCCTGCAATGCAATGCTCTAGACATAGAAGCCACCACATTAATGCTGGCATTTACGCACCATGCAATGACCATGTGCAAAGTAATCATGTCAATCTAGAATTATGTTAGACTAAATGGTACCTGTTTCAGATTAATTGACTGAAGATAGCCATTGATTACCACTACGGGATACTCTGATAAAGTTGAAGATGCGAAATCTTCAATCAAGGCCTTCTTAGATCCAAATCCATACATTAGAAGGCCAAAACCACACCTAATAAAGAACAAACAAAAAAATTAATGAGATGCCATGCATAAATTTTGCCTAACTGTCTTAAGTGAAACAACAAATGCCTAAAACTTATGCAGCCAACTATTGATAAATCAAAAACTAGTTGCAACATAGGGAGAAAAACGGTGTTTCAGACTAGAAGTAGTAATCCCCTAAGTTATCAAGGAGCGCATCTCTTTTGCTCCATTTTGGACATGAGTTTGGAGCTATTTCTCAAAACTGCATTTCAATTTCTTCTTTTCTTTTTGAATTGCTACTGTAAGACCAAAAAGTTAAGAAATCTCGCTTTCCTTAAACCATGGTTTGCTAAGCCTTGAATATGGCAAATACAATTTGCCAAAAGCAGCCAGACCATAGTGGCAAATGGGCAATTTGTAAATCATCTTATTGATATGAACAAAAATTTTCAATTCCTCCTGAATTTAAATCCACCTTTTTTCCAAACTGGAGGACTATTAATTGCTCCATCTGACCTATGCTATTCTGCTACTATTTGAGTTTCATTAAAATATTTCCGTAAAATTTTAACAAACACAAGTAAAAACTTTTGAGAATGCAATAACATTTAATCAAAAAATTGAAAATAAGAATAACAGTAAAAACTACCTAAGCTCAAAGACCCATCTGGCATATAGCTTCTTATAACTATTCATAAGAGCAATTATCTCTTTCTCATGCTTTGGTTCAATACTAGCTGTTCCTGCTATCAACTCCTGCAGGGAATAATAAAAAGAAAAAAAAATGCCATTCATCCTTTGGAGGAAAAAAATAAAAAAAGAGAGAATACTACAGGTGGTAAAGAGAAATGAGACAAGATTAAGAGTGAAACCTGTTCATCGACTAGATCAATGTCGGATATTTTACGGGCCAATTTCTTAGCCGAACTGCCCAATTCTTTTGCCAGGAAGTAATTCCTTGAGAACTCAAATTCCTCTTCCTCTTCCTCGCCATCGTTAATTTCCATGATTGAACAAACACAAAATAGTATACAGAGATTGAGAAAGCACGAAAGAAGAAGAGGAAACAGTGGCGAGCGACGTTTGTTGTCGCCGGGCCGAGCGCGGTGATTTGGTGTGATTTTGTAAAGGCAAAATGGTAAATTTAATTGTCCTGCTTTTCAGTTCTCATGGGTCCGGTGTAAATCACGCATCTTGGACGGTAATTTCTACTCGGGATAATTATATTTTGTCCGAACTTTTACTCTCTTTTTTTTATTATTTTTTATCCAAATTTATAAAATTTTGCAACTGGGTGTTTTTTAATGACGAGATAAAAAAATGATTTTGAACAAAATGATTCTGCATTTATGACCCAATTTATATGATGTGGCATGAGAACGAGTCGTTGTGACACTGAAGGGATGCTAAATTTCCATTATAACCTCCATTTAATGCATCCCTATTTATCTAAAATTGTTCCAATAAAGACTTGTGGGCAAATTTTCAAACTTTAGAGAAAATCATTTTGAAGGTTATTTCTAACTACATCATTTCAAATTATTTGTCCACCATATCAAAATAATTGAATAAAAATAAATATATCAAAATTTTACTTAATATAATTTTTTAAAATATTCGATTTAATCAACTCATATGTTTTTAAAAAATATATTTTATGTTAATCAATTTTTCTAGCTCTGAGTTCTAACCTGAAACAATTTTAATATATAGTCCAATATCCAGAGTTTGCTTAAGCAATACATAAAGCAACATAACTAAAAGCATTGTCAGATCAAGCAATAGTCATTAGACGTGGAATTGGATAGAATGTATGGACAGACCAATTATATGAATTATCCTTTAGAAAACAATATCATTTCATAATCTTTTATGGATTAGCTAACGAAATTTAGACATAACAAAAGAGTATCACTTTTCATTCTTTAAAAAAAATATCGTTTTTGAAGTATTGAGTATGGCTTTCTAAGATTTGACCATCAAGATCATGATCTTTTTCAAGTTGATCTTCGCTTTCGATCGCTAGAGAGTAAGTATATTAATTACCATTTTAAAGTACTCTTAAGTGAAATTGAATTTTAATTGATTAATTCTATTATACACGTAGTTAATTAATAAATTATTTAATCCAATAAATATCAATACAACAAAATCATTTAATAGAAATTAATTAGTTCGCGATATTAATTGATAAAATTAAAAGCACCGGTTAGATTTGATAAAATGTTGAAATTCAGGTTTTTTTTTTTAATACACGTGGATATATGACTTGGTACTGATATTGAATATGAGAGATAACTGTCACATTAGTATAAAAATGATGGAAAACAAACGGAAACTAGAATTGACATAGAAAATTAAGCATGCAGTGTATTTAACTTGTATTTCTCTCTTTAATAATAAAAAAAACTAAAACATCTTGAAATAAAAGATGAAAAATATAAAATATATTAATAATAAAATATTTTTCTAAAAAAGAATAAGTTTTTTAAATGGTTTTTATGAAATTCGATAAAATCAATAAATTAAATTAGTAAGTTATAACATATTGGATGATCTAGTTTTGTGGGATGTATTTAAAAATTTCACCTTATTTTGTAAAATTTAGTGTAATTATTATTTAATTCTTTAAAATTGAAATTTATATATTTTTTTTAATTTTAAATGTAAAAATATGAATTTCTAAATAAATTTTATAAAATTTGGTGAAATTCATTTGGTTGAAATATAGGTTAGTGTTGAGTAATTAATTTTGCAATTGAAAGCATAAATTTTTAATTGTATGTAATGATTATTGTAGTTAATAATTAGGGAATAATACGTTAAAAGATAATCAATCTTTGAGACTCATCATCAGTGAATCGAATCAAACTATTGAACATGTTAAGCTAATCAGCCAGTCATCGTTGAACAATCTGAGCTTGACATCGAAAATTTTCCTCCTCCAAAACGTGCATCCACCATACGTTAGAGATTAGATATGTATGTAGAAGTTAGTTGAGAAAAGATCCATGAGCTACCAATGATTATTCAATGACTTACATGAAAAGAAACATATTTACAAATTTTGACATTGAAGTTATTATAAATATATTTCAATCAATGAAAAATACGCGATAATTATTATAATTTAATTATAACAATTTATGAATGTTATGTAAATTATATATTTTAATTGGGTCTCAATAAATTTTTTTGGTTACCTCGTGGATGTAAGTATCAAAACAGTTTGGCGTGTCTAGTTCGATATGGCATGCGACACGATTACGGTCAATATGAATATAATATATTTAATAATCGTGTTAAATATTTAAATATAACCGTATTTAATTAAAAGGATAGTACATAGATCAGAAAAATTAATCCGTTTAATTAAGTAGGTCATATATGAATCAGAAAACTTAACATGTACAATACATATAACTTGCTTAATATATACTCCCTCTGTTTTAAAAAAATAATCCAATTTTTCTATTTGGTTTGTCCTAAAATATAATTCAATTTTCTTTTTTGTATTATAGTTAAATCTTAAATTGTTTAATATACACTTATTAAATCTTATTTTATTTTTCATAACTTTCATTAATTCTTACATATTATTCCAATATAATAATTATTCATAAGTTATTTAAGATGAACATAATTGAGAAATTATATAAATAAAATTATCTTTTAACCATAGTAATAGTTATTTTTTAATTTGTGTGAAAATAAGAAGTGAATTATCATTTTGGGACGGAGGGAATATATTATATATAAATTTATTGTTTGACCCCCAATTTCAACATGTTCGATAAGTCGACCTCCGACACGACTCATTTAAATTCATGTTATATATGAGTCATTTATTTATATGATACAAACCAATTTAGATTGAGAACTCGTTTAATTTCTGCGACCATTTTGACATTTTTAGATACTGGTTATGTATGAAATTTACATTATCAATTTTAATGGTAGCATCAGCTGAATTAAAACTGTAATTTTGTTAAATTCAGAATTATTGTGAAAAATAAAATTATTAAAAGCAAGTTAATATTTTCTATTTCTTTTACTGTAAGATCTCCAAGATTGGACGTGGATAGAACTAAGTACATTTAAGGCGCCAAATTTCAACTGCAAAAGCAAATTGGTTCACAGAAATGGTGATGATATTGTACTTTAGGTTACGAGACTTTTGCAAGGTTCTTGTGATTAGTTAGGAAAAAGAAAAAAAGGTTTGATTTTTATGCTCAAAACAGTTCATTTTATCGTGTGTAAAGTTTTAGTCAGCAAATGAATTCATATTGCATATCCGTTTGACATTTTGCTTCCAACTGATATTCAAAAATCACGTTTTGGCTTTTCTAACAATTTTTTCTTTTCTGAATTTGATTATTAATTATTGGTGAACTGTTGTTTAAAGAAATGAATCATAACTCATTAAACAACTTGGTAATGTGTTCACTTCGATTTTTTGAATTCAATTATTGAAATAGAATCAATCTGAACGCATAATTAATTTCAATATATAATTGCAATAAAAAAAAAACCTCAGATATGCATTATTGCTCCTTTAGAAGAAGTAATATTAATCTGACCAATGAAGGCTGACCTCTGATCCAACCTACACATCTGTACACAGATAGCCCTTTAGTACGGCAATAATTGATCTGAAGTCGGAAAACGGAAAGCAATCATAATAATGCGATTCATCATTATTTTAATAAAAAAAATAAAAGGCAGAATCCATAGAATCGTCGAATATACCACAAGCTGATTGTGTGGGGAGGTACAGAAAATATATAGATAGAAGCACGACAGATTGACAAAAGGAAGAAGACGAAGAAAGATACTGGTTTCATTCGATTAAAGTACCTGTTAATTAATATAAAATTCATCGGACCAATTAAATTAATAGTATATTAGAATGTATTGGATTATGATTGATTAAATTTTAAAATAATTGTTGAGTTCAACGAAATTAAAAAATTTTCTAAAATTTTCACAGATTCTTCCAGAATTCTACAAGTTTTATGGAATTGATAAGATTTTTTTATAGATTTTAATAGAATTACAGTGATTTTTATATGTCTAATCAAAATTCATTTTAGGACCTAATTAAACGAATTAAAAAATTTTAGGACTCAATTAAAAACTTGAAAAATAATGAGGGACCAAAGAATAAAATATGTCATTTTCTCCAAAATTATTTTTTTTCATTAAAATTTACCATCCCACGCCACCCGTTAACAATGACCATCTCATGGAAATATATATATATATAATTGAAAACTAGCAACCACCGCTGACCAAGACCTGCGCCAATTGTTGGAGCTAGTGCAAGGAAGTAGCACATATTGAGATAGGCCTAATGCATGGCCCACCGCTTGTGGCTCATGGAGCTTGATAGTCCTACCACGACAGTGGCAAATTATATTCTTCAGTTCTTTGACTATTTCAAAACTTTTTTAATCTTTTTATTTGATTAAATTATTATTTAATTGAAATCAGCCCATAAAAATTTTAAAAAATAATCAAATTAATTCTACAAAAATTTGAAGTAGCATTAATATTAATATTTCTCAGAATATCAAATTCTTAGGATATGAATTAATTCAAAACTAATCTAATAATCAATACATTGTTTTACACTTTAAGGGATAGGGATGGAAATGGTACAGGTATTTTAGGGTATCGCTTCGCTTCGATCAGTCTAAAAAGGATATGAATAGTTATAAATGAATTTGAAATGAATATGGATAATGAAATTACTACCCGTAACAGATAAGGGTAATAAAATTAATACCCATAAGGGATATAGATAGTGAAATTACTACTTGTAATGAAAACGGGTAAAGATCTTTACATACTTATTACCCGTTAACCGCTATATTAAACAGGTTCACTAGTTGGTACACCCGAGTACCCTATCTAGTCTTAATAAAAAAAAATATTTTAAATAGCATTACAAAAAAATTGACCTTTATCGGCGGAATTTACCAACAATAAACATTCCATTGGTATTCACCGTGTATTTAGCGATGGATACCAAGTGACATTAATTGAGAAAATTAATTAATCTGCTAAGAAATACAATGATGGATTACCGATGACTTACCAACGAAATTTACTGACGAAATCCAAGCCATCGGTAATATATGGCGCCAATTGAAGGCAGATGTTTTACCGACCGTTTACCAACAACATTCCATCGGCGAATACCGATGGAAGTTTAGTGATTAGTAAACTTTGGTGCCAGGTTTAGATGGGCGATTTATTAAGTACACACTGACATTTGCTGAGAAATTAAATTTTGGCAAAAAAATTTATTGATGGAATACCAACATTAATGGTTGACACGTTGATTGGATTATCGACGGAAAATGTACAAACGGAATATGCTCTACTGACAACTTGCCGATAGATTACTGACGAGATATTACCAACGGAATACTGAGGCAACTGTAAAAACTTTTTCAAATAAATTTACCGACTCATTACCGACCGCTTCGCCGTTGCTAATTTCTGACGAAAACATAACCGTCGGCAATTAACAAAGTTTTCACATCCAATTTACCGATGTAATTTTGACAAATTAGTGATGGTTTTGTCATCGGTAATTACCGACGGAAGTAAATTCGTCAGTATACAAATTACCCTCCAGCGGTTTAGCGACGCAACATACCTGTTGGTGTTACGTCGATAATTTTCTGTCAGTAAATGCCGATTTTTTTATAGTGTAAGTTCAAATTTGGATAATATCGTGGATACTCTACCTATTCAAAAGGTACTTTAAATGAGTTTTGAATAGATACAGATAGTAAAAATTTAAACTGGTTCGAATTCCGGTACTTAAATAGGTATTTAAACAGATTTAGAATAGATATGAATAGTAAAATTTTAAATAGATACCTATATAGATAGTTTAAAATTCATGGGTACTCATCTCATTTTCATCCTTATTAAGTGGTATATTAGATTAAAAATCTATTAGATTTTAAAATATTTTAAAAATTTTTGAGTTGGATAATGGATTTGTGAATGATTTTTTTATTTTTATTTAATACTTTAAAATCCAATGAAATTAATAATTTTATAATCCAAATCAGCAATTTTTTAAATATCAAATTTGTATTGACTTTGAAAAGTCATAATTGAATACTTTCAAATTTTTATGAATTTTATAAGAGTCTGATCGAATATCATAAAATTTTAATAGACTCTGATAAAATCTAAATTGAAGACAATTGAAATTTTAAAATCTTTTTAAATCTAACAGAATCTTAATCAAATGCACCTCTTAGTATATATAAAAAAAATATATATATCCACAAATAGATAATTGACATATAGTAATATACTTTTTTAGACATAAATATAAAAATAATATACAAATCTTAAAAGATATTAGATTCCTACATAAACTCTAATTAACAAATACTATAGAATTCTTATTATCCTTAATTCCAATTACTCATCTTCTAATACATATCCCAAATTAATTCAAGCAGGGCTAATCCTCAATTACAATAGTTAACAATATGCAATATCAAAATTTTGGACAGCGTTCAAATCTTAATCTTCATAAATGATCAACCGTGTTTAGACAAGTTAATATCAAAATAAAGTTAATCTGCTTTTTTTTTCCAATTGGCTAGAGCCTGGAGATAATATTATAAGAAAGGCCATTTATATATTGTCCACAAGCCAACTGGAAACAAAGCATTGTAAAAATTCAATGTATACAGGAAAAGGAAAGACAAAAACCACTGTTGGAAATATTATCTTCGGGTTGAATGTAAAAAGACGTGTGTAAAGAAAGAACAAGAAAAAGAAGAAGAAGAAGAAGGAAAAAAAAAGGAGCGAATGTAGGATCTTTTGGACACCCGAAATACGTGAATTCACTGTATTGGCCAATTAGTGGTGAAAAGTAATCTCCTCTGGATCTCTATAAATTGCCAAATAATATAAAATTTCTGTATTCTACAATCGTCGCCTTCCTTTTTAAGTCGGTTCATTATTTCCATCTTCAGATCAGTTAATTATGCCCTTAAACATAACTTCCATTAAAATTTCATCAAATGGAGCTTGGCAAGGCGATAATCCTCTTCACTTTGCCTTCCCATTATTGATTTTCCAGACCACCTTAATTCTTGTCGTCAGCCGCTTTTTCGCCTTCCTTCTCAAGCCTCTCGGCCAACCTAAAGTCATTGCTGAGATAATAGTATGTTCTCTCTCTCTCTCTCTCTCTCTCTTTTAACTTCTATATGATGCAATTAAATACATTTCTAAGATTTCAACATTACAATTTTAAAAACACAATTGGCCGTCGATATATTACATTAGCTATTTTCGTGATATATTAATAATTTAATATTTCTAAAAGAATAATATTGCAAGTTAGTTTTATATATGAATTAACCATTTATTTTTTGTTTGAATATTAAGGGATGAAATTTGAATCTGGCATCTACGGCCACGTGGTATTTAATTTGTGTTAATTAATAAAAATTCATAAATTTGCATTTTCAGGGTGGGATAGTATTAGGGCCATCGGCTTTGGGACGAAGTACAAGCTACAAGAACTTAATTTTTCCAAATTGGAGTATTGCAATACTCGATTCTGTTGCAAGCATTGGTCTTCTGTTCTTTCTTTTCCTTGTAGGTCTTGAGCTCGATTTATCTTCACTTCGCCGGAGTAGCAAGCGTGCTTTTGGAATAGCTTTTGCCGGAATCTCTCTCCCTTTCGTCTCCGGAATAGGCATAGCCTTCATTCTTCGAAAGACAGTCAAAGGGCAAGACCAAGTCGAGTATGTTCAATTCTTCCTATTTATGGGAGTTGCACTTTCCATCACGGCTTTCCCTTTACTTGCCCGGATTCTAGCAGAGGTCAAACTACTAACCACTAATTTAGGCGAGCTCGCCATGGCTTCCGCTGCCTTCAATGACGTCGCTGCATGGATATTACTTGCATTAGCCGTCGCTTTTGCTGGAGACAAAAACAAAAGTCCATTAATATCAATATGGGTACTTCTTTCGGCTCTTGCATTTGTTATTTTTATGTTGACAGTGATCCGACCCGCCATGAAATGGGTTGCGCGTCGCTGCTCTCCGGAACATGACGTGGTGGATGAAGCTTATATATGTTTGACCTTAGGCGGTGTAATGGTATCAGGATTTATAACTGATGTTATAGGAATGCATTCGATTTTTGGTGCATTTATTTTTGGATTAACGATTCCGAAAGGAGGAGAATTTGCAGAGAGATTGTTAGAGAGGATTGAAGACTTTATTTCTGGTTTGCTTCTTCCATTGTATTTTGCGTCGAGTGGATTAAAGACAGACGTAGCCATGATTCGCGGTGGAAGAGCGTGCGGGCTTTTGGCTCTCGTTATAACGACGGCGTGTGCTGGGAAGATTATCGGGACGTTTGTTGCTGCGATGATGTTTATGATTCCGGTGAGAGAGTCGTTGACACTCGGTATCTTGATGAATACTAAGGGATTGATAGAGCTTATCGTCCTCAACATTGGCAAGGACAAGAAAGTGAGTTCCCCCTCTTAAGCTTCATACATTTTTGCCTTACTTTTCTATTCTGATATTCAAATTTCTTTTTTATTACCACAGAATTAAAATAAATTATACGATAGTAATAATTAGTTTTTTTTTTTTAATTCTTATTGCTTACTTAGAATTTGGATATAACTAAATCTTAAGTCTTAACTACTACTGTACCTATGGCTTGGTAGTTTAGAAATATAAATTACTATAAATTATGAATTCAAACTATTGGTAATTTGTTAAAAAAATGTAATTAGAAAAGTATAACCATAGGTAATTTTTGAAAAAAATTGTAATTAGATATCAATAATTAATTACAAACATATAACTATTACAATTTTTTTTTTTTAAATCACAAAGTTTCAAGAGGGCACTTCTTTATATATTATGAGCAAGATAGATCCTGATTTAGACAAGTGAATCTCAAATTATTTGCATAATTGAATAAAATTTAAACTAATTTTTAGAACTACTTAAATTGTTAAGTAACACACTATTAATTCTCTAACGTTATATTAATCGATTACATTTAATACAATTTAATTTAATTATAAATTAATTTATTTTAAAATAAATATAAAAATAAACAATTAAATCATACACATATCATTAATTTAAAATCCTACGGGACATTACTAAGGCTGCTTTTTATATATATATATATATATATATATATATTGATTTGATAGTTTTTTACTACAAAAGGATTTTAAATAATCCTTAAAAAATGAAACAAAAAAAGTTTGCGTAAGAAATACTAACCCATTAATGAAAATAGTTGAAATATAAAAAATTCTCAACTTAAAAGAAGAATATTGTGATACAACTTATACATAGTATGTCTAAAACTTGAGGGTAAATAATTTAAAATTTAAAAATGTACATTACTACACCATTTAAAAAATAAATAAATAAATGGAAATATTTAGATAGAAAACGTTAAAGATACCTTAACGGTTGTAAAATGAAACGTCTGTTGCTTCACAAATTTGAAAGTAAATATTTATTACAAAGCAATATATTAATACATTAATTGAATAATTGATTGTTATTAAACATTATAATTTTTTAAACTAATAATTAATAATAATTACTTAAAGAAACTAATATATTAAATAACCAAATCAAACCAAACCAAAAACACTAATTCAAAATAAATCTAAACCAAATCAATACATTAATATATTAAATAACCAAATCAAAAACACTAACTCAAAATAAATTCAAACTAAATCAATATATTAATACATTGAATAATCAAATCAAAAACACTAATTCAAACTAAACCAAACCAATTCGAGCTAATACATTAATACATTAAATAATCAAATCAAACTATGCCAAGAGAATATATCACATGTCAACTTTAAACTTTCTAGAAAACAAGTGCTTGCTTTTTATATATATACACGGTGGTTAGATGTTAATTATGTTTTAAATTAAAAAAAAGAAAGAAAAAAAAAAAAAACTTGTGGTACAAAAATACCCCTCATTTTCCTTGAACGAGAACGACATAAGCTGAAAAAAAAATTAATTACTTCACATGCTTATGTATATATTTTTTTAATTTTAAAAATATGGAGCTGGAGGATTTCTAACACATTCTCGTGCAAAAATTGCTTCCACGTGAGATTATCCAACTTTAATCTATTGGATAAGAAAACAATGGTTTGCAGTATAAATGATTTAATGATGAGGGATGACAAAATTAAACCGACTCGACGGATATGTATTTAATATCTCACCCCAATGAAATTCCAATTGCCCTTCGAAGTCTCTTTCTTTTCAAATCTGCTCGATTTATGTATTAGGAAATATATCCACAATATTTAAAGCTGAAAGCTTACTAAATCTCTCTGATGGTCAACCCACAAATGGATGTTGAAAATTCAAATCCTAACACACCTTCATGCAGGAGATCTAGTGATGAACCTTTTCTGCCAAAAAATAGGATGGGTCGTCTTTTAAGTTTTGCAGTTAACAATTGAATTGAGAGAGAGGGAGACACAAATGGGAACGCCAACTTTAACATAAGGGGTGATACCGACATTTCATATTAAACGAATAGGCAACTTGACGGAAAAACTAAATAACGTAACGAACTCAAAACAGAAACATTATATAATTAAATTCTAAAAATAAAGGTATAAGGGAGTGTATGTATTTAACTAAAACCAAAACTAAATAATCATTTACTCTTAAACTAAAACTACTTGCTAATCAAAGTGCAAAAACAGTCGTATTTGGTTAAAAAATATATATATATATAGAGAGAGAGCATTTATGTATTTTTAAAATATAAAAAAATTCAAATTTAAATTTATTGTCAGATCGTATATATGGTTATCCTATGACATTGTGTGCTGAACTAATTCTTTTGAATTTTGATATTTGTTCAATAAACTATCATGGAGGAATTTATATTATTTTTATTATTGGGATATGAAGGAATAATGTTAACTAATAATATGACAAAAGGATTAATTATTAAACTTAAAGGCTAATATGGTAATAACATGGCAACCTCTATAATACAGGTGTTAAACGACGAAGTATTTGCCATTTTAGTACTAATGGCACTCTTTACTACCTTCATAACAACTCCAGCAGTCATGGCTATCTACAAACCGGCGCGTCGTAGCAACGCGTCCTCCGCACCCGCTACTCATCGCAAGCTGGGCGACTTATCTTCGACAAATAACTTCAAAGACGAGCTACGAATTCTTGCATGTCTTCATGGTCCAGGAAACGTACCCTCGCTCATTAGCCTCATTGAGTCAATTCGCAGTACGAAAAAATCCCAACTCAAACTGTTTGTCATGCACCTCGTTCAACTCACTGCGCGATCCTCTTCCATCATCATGGTTCAACGTATGCGAAAAAATGGACTGCCTTTTATTAACCGTCTGCGCCGTGGAGTGTGGTATGATCGGGTGGCCGGAGCATTCCAAGCTTATAGTGAGCTGGGTCGGGTATCGGTTCGACCCTCAACAACTATATCTCCATTGTCAACTATGCATCAAGATATCTGCCATGTGGCAGAGACTAAAAGAGTGACTTTGATTATTTTGCCTTTTCACAAACAATGGAAAGCCGGGGATGATGGTGTGGAGGTTATAGAAAATGTAGGCCATGAATGGAGAGGGGTTAATCAGAAAGTTTTGAAGAAATCGCCATGTTCAGCAGCGATCTTTGTTGACCGTGGATTTGGGAATGGGCTCCAAAGTCCAGAACCTAATGGTGTTGTGGCACATAAGATATGTGTTCTATTCTTTGGCGGAGGAGATGATCGCGAGGCGTTGGAGTTGGGTGGTAGAATGGCAGCGCATCCGGGGATTAAGGTTAGTGTTGTGAGATTTTTGGAAAAAGAAGGGTTTCAGAGCAAAGCTACTTTGTCATTACCTTCTTCTCCATGGTATCATAGTTACAGCTTTTCTACAGCAACAATCAACCCAGAAAAAGAAAAGGTACGTCCATTTCTGGAGGCCAGTAATAATATATATATATACATACATATATATTGCAACATATAACTAATTTTCGCTAATTGAAACCTATTAGGAAATGGATGATAATGCACTGGCAGAATTTCGAAGCAAGTGGGATGGAACAATAGAATACATAGAGAAGGCAGCTAATAACATTGTACAAGAGGTTTTAGAAATAGGAAGAAGCAAAGATTACGATCTTATTGTTGTTGGGAAAGGGCGGATTCCGTCAACTATGGTGGCAGAACTGGCACACCACCACCAACCAGAGCATGCAGAGTTGGGGCCAATTGGGGATATGTTAGCCTCGTCGAGGCACGGTGTTTTGTCTTCTGTGCTTGTAATTCAACAACATGGTTTAGCACATCCAGAGGAGGTCTGAGAAACATTTCAAAAAGCTAGTATTTTTCCAGCACCTTCTAGTAACTAGGCGGATTGCTTTACTTTGTTATTTACATTGTATTAATATTACTTTTTATTGCACATAAAAAATAAATATCTATAAAATAATAAATCTTACAACTTCAAAAAAATTAAAAGAAGCAAATAAAAAAAATTATAATATATATATATAAACTAAAATAGAATAAATAAATACATACATACAATATAAAGCCCTAAACAATAAGCATTATTTATAAATAAAGATATATACAATTAAAAATTTAAAAGACATATAAAAAATTTGATCTATAAATAAAGAGATATAAATGCAAAAATAGATAATTATCCTAGATAAAAAATTAAACAATTCAATTCAGTTCAATCTAAAATTAAAAAATAATAAATATTCAAATATAAATGTAGTTAATTATTTTAAATAAATAATAATTTTTAAACATAAAAGTATTTTAATGATCAAATAAAAAATAATATTGCAAATGAATATTTATTTTTAAAATATAATTATTTGATATAAATAATAATAAAAATATCATTTTAACTATAGGTAGGTGTAAATATTAACTTTGTTATACATATATAACTTTAAGTAAAGAGATTTCTCTTCGGAAAAATGATGATGATAATGTGTCACGACCCAAAACCGTGGGCCGGACCGGCACTAGGACCTAGGAAAGTTTAAGGCACCCGAGGCCCGTAGTAAGCCTAAACTATCACAACTCATCCCTATTATCATTTGACTATCGGAATAGTAAGCCCATATTATGACATTTTCATAAAACAATCAGAGTTATTAATTATAACCCAGCATTAGTAATGCATACCATTTGCAGCTCGGGCCCACATCCATATAATAAAAATATTTTCTCATACAAATATTTATTTGTCATAATATGTTCAAACTATTTCTATTATACAGTCTCCCAAATAGTCATTTACACTCCACAATTTATTTATAATCACATGATAAT
>CANUEX010007166.1:0-28058 GCA_948099535.1 Jatropha multifida
CTTTGTGTTTCTTTGATTTTCAAGCTTGATTTTGATTTAAATGAGCTTATTAATAAGTAATTTGGTGATGGTTTAAAGCTTCAAATTGAATTTCAATGTGTAAGTATTTTTCATGACTTAAAGAAGGTTTTGAAATGGTAATTGGGTTTCATGGTTAAGTGTTCAAAGAAATGGATTTAATGATTTTAAAGAGTGATTTTAAGTTAATAATTAGTATTTTTAATGAAGGCATTATGAAAAAAAGGTCTTTGCTTGAAACATGAATTAATTTTGATGGATGTTATAAATTGTAAGTTAAGTGGTTTTGAATTAATAAGTGTTGATTTTAAAATATTTTGAATAAGAAATGGTGAATGAGAAATAAGATTTATTGTGGGAGAATGAATTTATTTTAGGCTCTACTATACATGATTGACATGTGGTATGATGAGATGTATTGCGATATGAGAGCATGCTCGGGTTATCAGCCCGTTCTGTTTGGTGGAGCTATGATATATGCTAGGGTTATTAGCCCTTATAAATAGGCGGACGCGCTTATTATTTATGGTAGTGCTTGCACAGACCATGGTGGTGTTTTCATAGGTCACGATTGTGTGATTGGTGGGTGGTGCTTTCGTAGGCCACGATTGTGTGTTTGGTGGGTGGTGCTTTCACAGGCCACGATTGAATTTGCTTACATTCATTCGGTATAAAAAATCGGAAATATATATTGGTATATGTGATATTTCTTATTTACTTTGAGTTTGGTATAAATTTTTAAGGTGTGGATTTCTTTGTTGATTTTTGAAATATTCGGATTTAACTAGCACGTTTTCGGTGTTATATATATATATATATATATATATATATATATATTTGGAATTGAGTATTTTGAAACATATTTGAGATTTGTTACCTTGGTATTTCTTGGTTATTTTCATTTATAATTATTTAGCACCACTGAGTCTTCTAGTCAGCGCGTTGATTTTTATCACGCGCAGGTTGTGAGCTATGGGTGCTACGTGAAGACCAAAGAGGTAGCATCGGAGTAGAAGTGTAGTTTTTGGGTAGGATATGTATATTAATGTAAATTATAGCATGTATAGACTTATAGTAATAAAATTTGGTTTGTAAATATTGAGAATGTAAATAATGAGTTTGGTGAATATTTTAAGTAATATTATTTGATTATATATCTGGTGTATGAATGATGATGTAAATTCTTGGAATCAATGATGAACTATAAATTTTTGGTATAAATGGTGAAATATTATGTTGGTAATTAATTGAATTAATGCAACCCTTTAGAAGTGCTGTGTGATCTTTGTAATAATTTGGAGTTGAGATTTGGAGGTTGATATTGGAAGTGTGTAAATTTTTTTTATGTGGCAAGTAAATTTTTAAGGGAAACTCTTGCGAAATTTTCGTAGAAATTTCCTTAAACTTTTTTTTTTTAAAATATTATTAGAATCCTTATGAAAATCTAACCATTTCTAATATATGATTTAGAGCTAGTGAGTGACATAAGATTGTGCTTCGGTACCGAATGTGGCATCCACTAACTGGTCTTTTGGGATTGGACGGTGGGTGTTACAGAGAGAATGTGAGCTGTGTTTTTCCTTCCTCTTCTTTCTTTTTATTATTATTATTGTTAATCATCTTCCTTTAATCTCCCTCATATATATGTACACCTTAAATATTAGTTACCCAATATTTAAATCTAATCCCATTATATTTAATCAATAATCACCAACTATTAATAAGGACAAAAATAAAAAAATCAACTTCCTTTAATTTTCTTCAATTTATTTTATACATTTGCATCAAATACAAATTGATTTCTTTATTAGTCATCAATGGTTTTATTTTTAATTATCAAATACTAATAAATTATAAATAATACAATTAATCATTGTAGTTCTTATATTTTATCCAGTATTCACTACCTCAAGTTTTTTAATAAATAAATTCAATAAAAAATATTTTTAATTGAACACTATTAATTATCGAGTAAGCCATACTCGAATATTTTAATTATTGAATTAGTGAAATTTGAGGGTGTTACAGTAGTCTTCACGCACACTAGCAAGCTGAATAACCGAATATCGGACGCTTTGGCTAATCTAGCATCAACTAGGAAGGAAGTATCGGTGATGCCTAAAAGGCCATTCACAATGTCTTCAGGTAGCATCCCATGTTGCAGGGGTGAAAAAATTATGGAATCAATACCGATGAACAACCTTGTTTTTATGATATCTTGTAATGGATGACAAAAGGGGTTTGTCTAGATTCAGCAACTAGAGATGACAAAAGTGCTATACAATGTATGCAGTGACAATTTACAATTCTAGACAACTAGTTGTACAAAAGAATATCAGATGGGGTTTTGCTAAGATGTGTGTCCGAGAAAGAAGCTAAAGGAATCATGGAATTGGTCCATGCAGGGATTTGTGACAGCCATATGAATGGCAGAGCACTTGCAAAGAAGATCCTCAAACAGGGTTTCTCTTGGTTAATAATGGAAAGAGACTATATTTCCTTTATGAAAAAATGTTTCAAGTGTCAGATGCACAAAGAGTTTAATCACATCCCTCCTTCGAAATTTTACCCTTCTATTTTGTTATGGCCATTTGCAACCTCGAGAATAGATATCATTGGTAAGATTTCACCACCTGTTTCTAATGGGCATGAATTCATAGTTGTTGCAGTAGATTACTTCTCAAGATGGGTTGAAGCAAAATCTTTCAAGAATATTGGTGCTAAGCAAATGGCTAAATTTATTGAGAAGAATTTGATTTGCAAATATGGAATTCCACATCATGTAATGATAGATAATGGAGTTCAATTCTAGGCAGAAGTAAAAACGTTGTTAGAAGAATATGGAATAGAACACCATAAGTCTTCACCTTATAGACCATAAGCTTATGGGCAGTGGAAGCCGCTAATAGGAATATCAAGAAGATATTGAGAAAGGTGGCTAAGAATCATCGTAATTGGGCTGGCAAGTTGCCATATGCTTTATAGGGGTACTAGACTATAGCTAAGTCTGGAAATGGGGTAACCCCATACTCTTTAGTTCATGGAATGGAAGTCGTTCTACCAATTGAGATAGAAGTACAGTCCTTGCAAGTAGTGATGGAATCCAAGATTCTAGAGTGCCAATGGGCCGAGGATCATTATTAAGAGTTAGCATTCCTAGATGGAAAAAGTTTCAAAGCCTGATTTATGGATCAACTTTATGAAAAGAGCATCGCTAGACATTTCAAGAAAAGGGTTAAGCTAAGGTTACTAAGAGTTGGAGATCTGGTTTTGAAGCAAATAAGGCCAAACACACATGATCTAAGAGGAAAATTTAAGTGCAATTAGGAGGGCCCATTTCTGATCAAGAAGATGTTTTCGAAGGGTGCAATTGAGGATGACATGGCTTCCGCCCAATGTCTTATGTTTTTCTCAAGAGTTAGTCTAGTAAACCGAATCAAATGGGCTTGGTTCATTTCAATCAATAAAATTATTTTATCCAATCCCATTTTAATCGTTAGAGAAATGTTTCCTTACTTTGGTAAGGGTTTGAAAAAATTTTTGGAGTCGGCCACCCTATTTTACTAAATTAGAGAAAATTCTCGGATTAATTAATTCATTGGAACTAATTAATCCGGTTTTAACCAAAGTGATCCGAGAGTTGGGTACGAAAATGGGAAGGTGTTAGGCACCCGTTCCACCCAGTCTAAACTGGCCTCCTAGTTGTCCATATATTCGTTCATTTATTAATTGCAGTATTAATTTAATTTGAGATGTAAAATCATTTTATGCAATTTTGAAAATAATTTCATTCAAGCAAATTATTATCATTCAAAACATTCATCAAGCATGAAAATTAAACATCCACAAAAAAGGAGGGAGGAGAAAAGGTTACAAGCCTCCTAAAATATATTCTACCCATTGATCCCATTACGTATTTCCATTTCCCATTCAATAAATACAAATCAACATTAATAAAATTATTACAAACTTCTTGAATAAATCACATTAAACTCAGAAATTACAACAAATATATTCAAGTATTACAATACATTCAAATATTCAAACAACATGATATATGTAAGAATTAACCAAAAATCATCAAAACACAAATGTTAATCCAAAAATATAACAAACTACTCAAAATAAACAATAAACAATAAATAATAAAATGACAGAATGAAAATTGATGTCAAAAGTGTTAGAGATATTAGTGAGTTAGATGAACAATATATAACATATATTATAAAATAATAATTAAATGTTCATAAATAAAAGCTTGTAAAAATAAAAATATAACAATTTTAGTATTGTTCCAAGCTCATGATCATAATGTTCACCTTGTAAGATGAACTATATTAACAAATCCTTGCAAGAAACAAGATTAAAATCATTAACGTACTCATCTGGATCAAATATGAATTTTCGACTCTTAGGCCTTAACCCACTTTGATATTTTTTTAGTTGTTTCTCTTTTCGAACTTGTAGACTAACACCACTGGAAGTGACTCATGTCTCATTCCAAGGTAAATGAAGCCTGTAATCACCAAAAGATCGAAGACAGAAGCAGAGGAGCAGCACTTTGCTGCATTTCTGGGCGCCTTAAAGGAGGGCGTCCAGCCACACCACGAAGGCATGCACCTTGGTCTTGGGTCTGGGGGCCTTCCTTGAAGGTCGGGTGCCTTCCTTGAAGGCTTGGCGCCTTTGTGCCCAGAAATACAGTAGACTGTTATGAAACTCAGTTTTTACGTGCTTCTCTCGTAAAAACTCAATTTCTTAGGGTTACAAGATAGAAAATGAACTTAAAATCACAAGAGAATGAAGTTTAGACTCTCAGTTATCTTGTTTTAAAGAAAAATCGTTGATTTTCTTGAAATTGATGAAGAACACTGTAACACCCCCCCATTTGGTCCTATAGGACTAGACAATGAGTGTCACATTTTGTGCCAGAGACACATGTTAGCTTATCACATTCACCTGATTATTATATAAATATAAGTATTAATTTAAAACTTATTTGAATATATTATGAGAATATATTTTGAAAACAAATTTAATAAAGAGAAATGGTATAATTATGGTTGCACTTATGTAATTGTGGCAGACTTAATAACTAAAAAATTTTGTATTTAGTAATAATCTTTTAAAAGGAATTTGCAAAACCTTAATTAATAATACTACATGTAAAATAATTAAATAATTTGATAAACTATAAATAAAACTTAGAAAGAAATAAATCATGTAATTCATATAAATCCAGTTTGGTTAAAATATGTCACTTCTAAATAATAGGATACAAAATCCAACTTTGAATACTCAAATAAATAAATAATAAATAATGGGTTCACTTCAATTATATAAATATCATGAACTTAAAATACATTTATTTTAATTAAAATTCCCTTATACCATATGCCAATCTCACAGTACTTTCATGCTCAAGTTAGCTGACATATCCTCCTCCATCTCTGATGCTGTTACTGGAGTTTGAACCATGCCTATCCACAATCTTCAATGTACGTGTGAAAAACTTCACATGCTGAGTATGAAACCCAGTGGTGCTTATTACATACATTAATTTAAACATAGATATTGGAAAATATATTTTAGAAGTGACTAATAAAAATTTGAATAATTATTGCTAAAAACATTTGCAATCAGATTAATCATTATAAATGTTATAACATGTATTCCTTACCTTATTCTGTATTTTCAGTCAACATAATATTTAATCTAAAACCCACATCCATAATACATACCATATTTATCTTTAAGTAACAAATTCACATAATATTCTTATTGATACTAACATATAATAAACCAGTATCACATCACAAACTTATTAACTTAAATTATTTTCTTATTTTAAAATCAAATTTTTCTTAAGGGACTTAGATACATTTAGAAGAAAATGAAGCAGATTCGATCGTGGCCTATGATAGCGCTACCCCCATCACACAATCGTGGCCTGTGGAAGCGCCACCCCCATCTCATAATAAGTGCATCCACTCATTCATAAGGGCTGATAATCCTAGCATATGATCATGCTCACATATCGGAATAAATCAAATCATACAACAGATTCATACTAAGTGTATTGAGTTAAAAACTTATTTTCTTATTATTTCATAACACTTCTTACAAAACTCATCTTCCAAATATGATACACATACTCTAACTGTCATTAAATTACTATGTTTAACATAAGAGCTGCACATAAACTTACAATATTTAATATTATTTATAAGTTTACTTTTTATTACATTTCATTAATCAAATGTAGATCATTAATTAACAGCTCATTTATAATTAGTAAAATTTCGGCAGCATTTCCTCTATAAATGGGACTTCCCCATTATCAAAAATACACAAACAAACATCAATTCACAGCCCAAATCCACTGGCAGCCATTAACAACATTTTCCCATCCTCCATTTAACAACACCAATACAACTTATAATTATCATTCAAAATTATAATTTAGTTTATATAATCAACAAATATATGTCATATATAACAATACATCATCACATTTAATTATTAAATAACTTCACAGTTGTACTCAACCCAAATCAATTTATTTAACAATTCAATTTTCTAGTCCCTAATATTTAAACTAAAAACAAGTTTAATTCCTAATTCAAGCTAAGGTAAAAATTTCATTTACTTTTTAAATCATTTAACTTCATTAAGTCATAATTATATAATTAATTTCGATTCGTATACAAAATCTACTTAACTAATTTCAAGTTATCAAATTTCACAATTACATTCAAATAAAACCATACTTCTCAATAAAAATTATATTTATTTTAACTTAAAAAATTATTTAAATTAATGTATAAAATAAGCACTAACCTCTGGAAAAAAATTCTAATTACACGGTTGCGTTCACCGCGTCGAGGAGAGGATTCTGCCTCTCAAGTGTCTCGCCGGAGCCTCGCTAGTGCCGCCGTCGGAACCACCACAGACAGTGGCTGAAAAATCGTCATCACCCGAAATTCAAAATCAACACATCAAAACATTTAGAGTTTCATGAACTCTTCATTTCCCAAATTAATTTCGTCAGATAATATCAAATTTTATCAAAATACCAATTTTATACAACTAAAAACCTAACTTCTAAATTTTTCAATCTTTGATAATCTCAGTGTTTTAGTGTAATAGAATCGATCTATGGTAGAAGGGGAAGGATTTCGAGCTTACCTTACTATCCAAGCTCGTCGGTAACACTCTCATTCGCCGAAAAATTGAAGAGACGCAGCTGTCAAAGAGACAGCAGCGTCGCATGGAGAGAGACTCGCCTTGCGCGAGAAGGCTTCGACTGTCTTAGCAGTGGCCGTCCTCTGGAGCTTCGTCTGCTCCCTTCGCCACGTCGAGTGGCATTTGTCAGCAGTTGGGAGGAGATCTGTGTTGCGATCGTGAAAGGAGAGGGAGAGAGATGCTAGTTTGAGAGAGGAAGGAGGAAGAGAGTGGTTTCATTTTCGGTCTGGTTCAATTTCAAGGGATTTTTGGTTCGATTCGAAATAGTTCTTAGTGTTTTAGTGATATTTCAAATGGTTTTGGGTTAAATCCTTGGTCTATACTGGTTTGATTTCTTCAAATTCTTTTCTCATACATTTATTTTAATTTAGATACAACACTATAATACTTTATAATTTGCATTTTTAATAAATACACTTGGCTGCTGAATGATAAATAATAATAATAATAATATTTATTCCAAATCCTTATTTTTGGCGATTATTATTATTTTTTTTAAAAAAAATTATAATAACAAACCAGTAATTTATTGGTAAAATAAATCAATAACTTGAATACTAAACAAATAGAAAAATCTAAATACACTATTATGTAAAATTTCTCACTTAGCAATATTTTCAATATTCGTTTATATAAATACAAATAATTACTATGAAAAATAAACTATAATCAAATAAGTTGATTATTAAATCCATAAGAAAAGTGAAATCATAATAAAAATCATTTTCCTAATATTTTCTCAATATCCAAAATTTGGGATGTTACAAACACCTTAAGAACATTTGATCTTCATTGATGATCTGAGCTTATGTTGTTGACTTGGTGTTTCTGGAAGTGTTTATGCTCTTAAAACTTACCGACTTCATGATGATCACACTTCTAAACTCATAAACTAATAAAAATCCAAGGATTTTTATGAAGAAATTGAGTTTAGATTGTGTTTTTGATTTTGTTTTTGGATTTGATTTTGATTTTGATTTTTTTGTGATTTTGTTGTTGGTTTTCTCTCAACTTTGCAATTGTCAACCCTAAAAAATGCCAACCCTTAACCCTAGAGTTACAAATGAATTTATAGGCAAATAGTTGTTCTGGCACTATTCACTCCCTATGTGGCATTTGGGCCCCACAAATGATTCGATTTTTGATTTTTCACGAAATTATTTCAAATAGCATGTACATCAACATAAGGCATTAAAATTTATCCTATGTGCACCCGGGATGCATTTCTGGATCCTATTTCGACAGGAACCTCGAAAATGTGAAAACGATCCAATAGATTCGATTTCTTACCCTAGGATTACTAGTTCAAGAATTGAATTAATCGGACTTTCCAAACTCGTTCTACCACAAGAAATGTCATCATCATTGATGGGCCCCTTAATGATCATTAATGGGCTCCGTATGCAGACTCGATTTGGGCCATTGTGGGCCCCAACAATAAACCGACCTGATTTTATGAAATTAGTCCAAGTGATGCATTGAGTGTCGTAGGACATCAGGGCACGTCTCGGGTGAACCCAGGTTGCGCTTATGGGTCCCATTTTGCCAAAAATGTGAAAAAGGAACTAAGGGTTGCACTCCCTAAACTCAGATTGTTGCTTCAGGATCAAGTTATTCTAGTGCTTCATCCTCTTCCTTAGCAATACAGGTTAACATCATTGAGTCTATGTTGGAAATTTGGTGATGATGCTCATGTTCTAGAAATTATCCTTTCGGATGATGGAAAGAGAAAGGAAATATGCCATACAAACGGTTATAGGGGTGCGTCACGCTTGACGATCTCAACGGATGAATAGGAGCGATACCGTGATCGACCCGATTTTGATATGCTCCACTGAAGGAGGTGCTTCTCACTAGACAACTAGATTAGAAAATCCTCACTGTGTGAGGTGCATCAGGCTGGACAACTTGATTGAGAAACCTCGTTGTGCAAGGCGCATCTCTCTAGACGACCTGATCGAAGATCCTCGCTGCTTGAGGCTCGTCACGCTGGACGACTTAACTGAAAATCCTCTTTGAGGCATGTCGCACTAAACAACTTGACTGAAAATCCTCACTGCACGAGGTGCGTCTCGCCGGACAAATTTGCTGAAAATCCTCATTACGGGAGGCGCGTCCCGCTGGACGACATTATTGAAAATACTCACTTCGCGAGGCGCGTCACGCTAGACAACTTCATTGAAAATCCTTATTGCACAAGGCGTGTCCCACTGGACGACTTGATTGAAGATCGTCATTGCACAAGGCACATCAAGCTGAACGAATTGGTTGAAAATCCTCATTGCGCGAGGTGCGTCACACTAGAGGACTTGGTTGGAAAAACCTTATTGTGCGAGGCGTGTCACGCTAGATGACTTGACTGAAAATCCTTGTTGCATGAGGCGCATCACGCTGGACGACTTAGTTGCAAATCTTCGTTGCACGAGGTGCGTCACACTGAATGACTTGACTGAAAATCCTTGCTACGCGAGGCATGTCACGCTCGATGACTTCATTAAAAATCCTCGCTGTGCAAGGCCCGTCATGCTGGACGACTTGATTGAAAATCCTCACTGTGCGAGGAGCATCACACTAGACGTCTTAATTGAAGATCCTTACTGAGCGAGGCGCGTCACGCTGGACGATTTGATTGAACATCCTCGCTGTACGAGGCATGTCACGCTGGACATCTTGATTGAAAATCCTCGTCTGTGAGGTGCATTATGCTAGATGACTTGACTGAAAATGATTGTTGTGTGAGGCGCATCACGACTTGACTAAACATGCTCGCTGCGCAAGGCGTGTCACGCTGGATGAATTGATTGAACATTCTGGTTGCACGAGGTGCATCATATTGGATGACTTTTCTAAAGATCCTCGCTGTGCAAGGCACATCATGCTGGACGACTTGACTGAACATCGTTGCTGCGTGAGGTGCGTCATGCTGGACAACTTATTTGATGTAATTGACCAACCACATGGGACTTAAGGCACGCCACATGGGATGGCTTGATTGACTAGCCTCATAGGACTTACGGCGCACCACATGGGATGGCTTGATTGACCAGCCTCACAGGAACTTGCGGCACGCCACACGGGATAGCTTGATTGACCAACCTCATAAGGACTTACGGTGTGCCACACGGGATGTCTTGATTGACCAACCTTATTGATACTTACAGTGCGCCACACAGGATGGCTTGATTGACCAGCCTCACAGGGACTTGTGGCGTGCCACATGGGATGGGTTAATTGACCAACCTCACAGGGACTTATGGCACGCCATGCAGCACAACTTGATTGATAAGTGTGTAACTGTGGGTTGATCACACGAGTTTGTATTGAAATAGAGTTGAGAAAACTTACTTGTGGCTGAGGGATTCCATTTGCGTCCAGTGGTTATTTTTTTGCTTTGGCGGCGAATCGAGACTTCATTTCTTGGCTATTTGTGTAGCCATTTTCTATGAGGTCTTTACTCATATTCTGTATAGGCTTCTTTATTTAGTGCCTGCTATGTTCGCCATGGGGAGGCAGTTTGGCTCATACATCTAGAGTCGATTTTGGAGCTTCTTTTAACGTGCTCTACCTCTTTTCATTGCTGGAGATTCTTCTCCTGTGGCTTGTCCTTGTTCGTTCTTCTGAATTCTTATTATGGGTTGTATTTAGGTCCATTATGAACTTCTTTATCCTGTGGCCTTTGCCCCAGTTTTATCTTTTTACTATGTTTTATTGTAGGCTTGCCACAGTTGCTCTTGATTGCTTGTCCTCAGAAGCTCTCCTCCAATTTCCTCTTACTTTGGGGTTTTCCCCAGTTTGTTCTTCTATGGCCTCTCATTGCTGGTCTTCGCTCGAGTTTGTTCTGATTATATATTTATTTTTATCATGAGCTTTTCCCCAATTTATTCTTCAGCTATTGCTCATTTTAGAGCTTACTCTAAATCGCTTTTCATTATGGGCTTTGCCCCAATTTATTTTTCTATTCCTTATTACTATGGGCTTGCCCCATTTTGCTCTAAATTGCCTTTTATTGTGGGCTTTGCCCCAGTTTATTCTTAAATTTTTGCCTTTCTTGGCCTGTCCCCAGTTATTCTGAAATGGTTCCTGTGGCAAGCTTTGATCCCACTTTATCCGTTCAAGTTGATTTTAGTACGATGTATGCCTTTGGTCTATTCTTTATTCACAAAAAAGAATTCAAGAGTCGAGCAAGTTGTAAATGGTAGCATGACTCCAATTGGGGCAGCGAGGCTCTTAATCGATTATGTCGCTGTAAGCCTAAACAACGTAAAAATATGCAATGTATATGTCATGTATGCATGAAATGCATTTATCTATCCTTATGCATGTGTGTAGAGATTTGGCCATTGGTCGTGATGCAAGGGCATCATGAGGCGAGTGCGTTGGTCAAGGTTTTAGGCAATGACATCTGATGATTGAAGAGGCCGAGGAAACCAATGGTGAGGACTATATGGAGTCTAATGTTCCTTAGGTTGATCTCTACAGTCTTCCTTTTTTGCTTTTCTACTATAGGTCGAATGTTGAGAATGTCCTTGCAAAGAGATCATCTTCTTTTTATGTCATGATTGATATTACTACATTAGCATCTTTACAACTATTTGTTACATTGTCAGAAGAATATCATGACTGAATAGGTGGCTAACTAAAGCTGAAGTGACAGCCAACCACCATCTTGTCTTCTCATGCTTGCACTATAAAGATCCATGACATGTTCATTGTGCTTCACTTCCTTTCTTCTCTTAGGAAAAATTCTAGATTTCTCATTCTTTCATTTTCTATGGATCCATCCTTGGCACCTGCATTTGAAGCATTGTTCTAGAGTTTTAGTCACGACGATTGGGAGTTGCTATCTCCTTTAAAACTTAAGGGCCTGAGTTATTATCGAAACATTTGGATCCAACTCGAATTGATGCAATGGTTGATCAACCACTTTGATTCCTCTGACAATATGTTCCACCATAACGACTTTGAGATCTATCCTTTGTTTGAAAAATTCAACATTATTTTAAGTAAATGGCCAGAAGTTAGACAGATCTTTGCTTTTCCCCAATTGAATATGGACCTCGCTTCGCGATTCCTTACTATTCTCGACTTCCCACTTTATGAACTTCCTGCATATGAGCTTAGAGTCAATGTGGTGCTCCTGTGATCCCTTGTTGACCATGTGATGACCATAGACCATGGTACCCATTCTGACCTTCACTTGTCTGTTTTTATGTTCTCAGTCAATATTTGCTACTCAGTGGTGTTGAAGGGTATGGCAGCCTTAGGTTGGTACTTATAGTTGAATAGATGGTCAAGCGATGTACATCATTTCCTCTTATCCTTGCTGAAACACTCACCTGGCTAGGGGAACATGTCTGAGATCCCACTTTGGTGATTTGTTTGATGGGAAGCCTGCTTCTACTATAGGTAGATGCATTTTTCTTTTATTACTTTCTTTTTTTGTTTTGCATGCTCTAACTTTTACTTAAGGCGCCCTTATGGGTTTTCGACTTAATGAGCTTTTTCTTTTATGATCTAACTTTTGCTTAAGTCGCCCTTGTGAGTTTTCGATTTAATGAGCCTTTTCTTTGATGCTCTAACTTTTGCTTAAGCCCACCGTTGCAGGTTTTCGACTTAACGAGCTTTTTCTATTTGTGTGTCTGTAGTTGTGGGCTTTTGAGAAGTTACAGGTGATGACTCTACCACCAAACCATTTAATACCTAATTATGGACCGCAAGTCCATGTCTATCGTCAACGTCGTCGACTGAAATGACTTTGGAAGATTGGATTATCATACTACAATACCTCACTACTGAAGGAATTAGATGGACTTGTCCATGGTGGCATTTAGGACGCATCATCATCTCCCCTTATATCACTTGTTTGCCCCTGTGTGGCTTAACCATGGCTGTGGCCTGTTACCCAGCCGAGTAGCTCGGCAGTATGGTAGTCACCAAACTGTCCCCAATTACAGGCGGTTCGAAGGTGGCCTTATCACTTGACAATTTCTGTCTCACTTCATTTCCATCTGGCCCAATCGAACGACTGTTTCCATCCCTAATGTGCTTGATTCCACTTCTTTTGACTTGTATCGTTCTTGGTTGTAGGCTTATTCTGGAGTCAGTGCAAACTTAAAGTTGGCTGATTTGCTGACAGCTAGACTTCTGCTAGAGTTTGCCATGTAAATGCCCCTATCCTATTTTTTGATGAAATGTACTGGACAAGCGCAGTTATATGAATGTATGCACATATGAATGAATCATCTTATTACTTGAGATGTTTGACATATTTCCTACTATTCCATTTCAAAATGCTTCTCAAACCATTGACATTTCAAAATTTTGGATTGCATCACTATGTGTAAGGATTGCACTTTCGTTTTGGTAGGTGCTGCAGCTTCTTAATCCATGTATCGGTAAGTAAGGGGTTGCTCCATTCACATATTTGGTTGTGGTTCAATACCTCATTTAGCAATATAATGGCTCAAATAGAAGGATTCTTAGCCATTTTTGTCAAAATATTTTCTTTCTTTTATTTTCTTCTTCTTCTTCTTCTTCTTCTTCTTCTTCTTCTTTTTATTATTCTCTTTTCTATTTCTATTTTTCTATTCTTCTTTTGCTTTTGTTTTTTTTTTTTTATAGTTTTTCTTTTGCTGCACCGTTTCCTTGTAGATGATCTAATGCCAATTAATGATGCTCAACTCCATATTTCACTAATGACATTTTATCTTTTGATTGAGATTAAACTGTGTTATTCATCACCATAGGATGAGGGATCTCAAACCTCCAAAGGAGACTCAGCTGCCTAGTTGGTATTGACATTCTTCGAAGGATTTCTCCCAATCCTACCTTAAGAAAGAACTTGTTGTCACCGCTTTTCATAGGAGAAAAATGATCTTTCTTTATTAACATCCAAATGAATCCTGTCGCAGAACCTTCTTTGCTTGTGTGGACACTTCAAACCTCCATGTAGATTTATTCCAAAATTCTCTCAGCTGCCTTCATTAATACACCTCTTGCCAATACATTTTTTGACATTCTCTTATACATCTGGCTATTCAAGACTTATAAACTGAAATGTCAAGCGGTATACGACTTGTTTGCCATCTCTAATAGCTGATTCAAGATGTATTATTTTGGTCACTTTTTGGTGGACATTAAAGAACTAAAGTTGATCATCCGCCATAGATGCTCTGTTTAGAGTTCTATAGTCTGCCTACATATCTGCCCTACCCATTTTTCTTGAGGACTCGAAACGAAGTTGGGCAGTTTATCGAAATAAAGAACCTACAATCTATTTTCTACTTCCCCTCTTGCTCATTTTGCTCTTGATCCTTTTCTGACTCATTGGCTCACCCTGAGATACTGAGGTATTGTACATTGGGCTATGGACCTGTCTGTCTCTGGCACAACTCCATGTAGAAACTTTTACTTTGTCTGTGAGTAGACTTTGAAATTTCATGCTTAACTCTAGCTTTGGGTTGGGCCTAATTAACAAATTTTAGGGATTTCCTTTTATGTTTATATTAAATTCAAGCATGTATGATGAATTAATGCCATATATGCACATGTGTTTATCTACTCGATGAATAAAAATATAAGGAAAAACATCAAAAGGGTAAGGAAAATTTGAAGTTCATTACATTACACAGCATTGATAGTTCATCATAAATGAATTCAATAACAAAAGAACATGTCGGTAGGGTCTCCTTCCTCAAAGCTTTCTTCAAGATAAGCCCTCCTCTTCCCTAACCTGAGAGACCTGTCCCTCTTCTTATTCCTTTTTTTGCTTAAATTCAGAAGGCAACCCCTCAGGAGCCTTCATAGGCTTGACTAAACATGGGTTCTTAGGAGATGGCATGCTTTGAAATTTAGGAAGTGCATTAGTCCTCCTATCAGGCCTTGTCTTTTCAGGATCAGTTATTTTACCATCATTAATCAGATCTTAGATTTCATGCCTCAAGAGAAAGTAGTTATCTGTGGCGTGGCCTTTGCACTAATGGAACTGACAATAAGCATTGTGATCGAACTTCTTTTGCAGAACCTTCGGAGGGAATTTTGGTGTAAGTTGGTGTAACAAGCCTGCTGATTAAACTCTCTCAAATACTCTAGAAAAAGGAATACCAAAGTTGGAGAATCTCCTTGTAGGTTTAGTAGTTCTCAAACCTAGAGCAGTAGTTGTTATATCATTGCGGGTGTTCGGAGTCTCAACTGATCGACTGGACCTTTGAATTCTAGACTTGTTGTCCTTATAGGTTTCAACACAATTCTTGTACTTGTTGTCTCTTCTGATCTTGTCATTGCTGGTAGCTCCCACCTCATATCCTCAGGAAAATTTAATGTGACATCTCGACCCGGCAAAGCGATCCTAATATGGCAAGTAGAGCAGGACTCCTGGCGAATTTCTAGGATGGCAAACTAGCTAAGGTAGTGGAATGTGGGATACAGGAATGAATTGGATCATATATTGAAAAGGGGAAAACTAATCATCAGAGGCGCCTTTTGGTGGAATGACTAGAGAGTTGGAAGAACTCCAAGGTTAAGTGTTCTCACTTGACAGAATTCCTAGGATGGGTGACCTCCTAGGAAGTTCTTATTCCACCTAGACGACACAACAGTGCGAGTCTTGTTGATCCAGTATGGGATGGAGTTGGCTTCATCCAAAGCAGACAATTCCTCTAGTGGTTGGAGTTAAGGCGTGACACTTCATGCATTCTTTTAATCTTATTGGGATGGACTCAGATCTGGCCTTATTGGCATATGTCTTATGAAGTTCCATGTCTTGCCAGTTGTTACAAACATGTTTCTTCTTCACGGACTCATTGTTGGTCTCTCCGTTATCTCTTGTCACCACTTTCTCTTTTCCCTTATTAGACATCATGAACTTTTTGAGGCTAGCCTCTACCATTTTCTCAATCACCTTCTCTAATTCGGCAATGGGAATACTGAATTCAGCCATCCTATTAGCAAGAATAGAGTCTAGAACTAACAAATCTTTTGACCAGACAGCTGTCTGTGCTCAAACAACTATCTACCCTCAATGCTTTTTCTTTATGTGATGTTATCTTAGCTGCATGAAATGGAGATTAGTCATATGATGTGATGCATGTATATATGTATGCATGTTTATGAAATGACACATGAAAATATGATCACACAAGATAATATAATGAAATGCAACTAATGTGGTATTCTACCATGATTCGGTTGAGATTATTCAAAATATAGATTGGAGAAAGACTTTCGAGAACTTGTAGGGATCAAAACGGACTTTTTTTCTATAGCAAAATATTTGGGATGTCCCTTATTTTGCATTCAAATAGTGTCAATGTTTTTTTTTACATCGAAAATCTTTGGCTTAAGATAAATGTCTTCATATATTGCTCCAAATGTTCACTTTTGGCAATACTCTAATTATCACCATACATATCCCAAGATTTTTTAGAATTTTTGAAAATTTTTTTAACTTAATGCAGAAAATTTCATATAGTGCTTAAAAATATATTTTATTACAGTAGAAAAAATGTATTTTTTTCTTACACATCCAACACATCTAAAATATGGATCTTCATATGTCAACGCATGAATCTTGATTTGTCTTGATTCAAGTATTTCTCTTCAGTCTTTCTCTCTTCACCAGTTTGAATAACGAAACCGAGGCATGGCAAAATACCCCTATATGGCTACAAGAAAATAAGTTAAGTGATGTATGAATTCAATACAACACAAGTATAGGAAGTATATACAAACAAAGGGGACGAGAGTAAGGAAATGCATGACCTTCACCCTTATAGCTCCCAAACACAATTCATGATCTATCGTCTTTTTTGTTGCTAGTACATTTGGGTTAGGACTATGAACCAACGTGGGGTTTTGAACCTGACATTTATTTGATGAATGTATCAAACAAATATTATTATGGTATATCCTAAGAGGAAAGAACTATGGTCCACTACATGAACTTAGGCCAGCTTATAAGTCTTGGGTTGCATAAGCAAGAATTGGTTGTTTCCTCCCATTTATCGAATTAAAAGGTAATAACGGATTGTGTCAACTCTTTTGATATACCAACAGATACTTGACTTATGTGTGGTGTATATTAGTGTCATATCTCAACAATCGAATAGAGTGAGGAGATCACATTGCCAACATCACCGAAGGGTGTTGGGTAGAAATGAGGATTGAGAAGAGAGTAAATGCATGAATGACATTTATAAGTGCATAAAATTTATACACAATTTAAATTAATAACACAATTAATAAATATGAATATTTGGACAAGTAATGGAGTTAACTCTCTAAAACTCCCCAGTAGAGTCGCCAGGCTGAGGACGACGTGGCTTCCGCATAGCGTCTCATGGCTTTCTCAAGAGTTAGTCGAGTAAACTGAATCAGACGGGGTTTGGTTCGTTTTAATCAATAAAATTATTTTATCCAATCTCATTTTAATCCTCACAGAAATGTTTTCTTACTTTGGTAAGGTTTTGAAAAAATATTTGGAGTTGTCATCCTATTTTACTAAGTTAGGAAAAATTCTCAAATTAATTAATTCATTGAAACTAATTACTCCGGTTTTAACCAGAGTGAGACCGAGAGTTGGGTACGGAAATGGGAAGCCGCTTTCAACCTTTCCTTTATGATCCTCACCTTATCCTCTGCATCACGAACCAAATCAAGACCTACTATCTTACCTTCACTAAGCTTCATCGAACATAGAGGTGTCCTGCACCTCCTACCATATAAATCCTCAAATGGAGCCATCTAAATACTCGATTGATAGCTGTTATTGTAGGAAAACTCCAGAAGTTGAATATACTTCTCCCAACTACCCTCAAACTCTATCACACAAGCCCTTAACATATCTTCAAGCACCTGAATTACCCGCTCTGACTGACCATCTGTCTGCGGATGGAAAGCTATACTAAAATGCAATTTAGTATCCAAAGCCTCATGTAACTTCTTCCAAAATCTCGAAGTAAACCTCGGATCTCTATCAGAGATAATGGAAGAAGGAACTCATGCAGTCTCACAATCTCATCAATGTAGAGCTCTGCGTATTGCTCCAAGGTGTAGTCAGTCCTAACTAGAAAAAAATGCGCTGACTTAGTCAATCTGTCAACTATGACCCAAATAGCATCTTTCTTCCTAGGTGTAGTAGGCAAACTAATCACAAAGTCCATGGTAATCCGATCCCATTTCCACTCCAGAATAGAGATAGGGTGTAATAAACCCGATGGGACCTGATGCTCTGCCTTAACCTGCTGACAGGTCAAGCATCTTGATACAAAACCTGTAATGTCCCTCTTCAAAACCTGTAATGTCCCTCTTCAAAACCTGCTGACAGGCACTGCCTTAATCTTTTTCAGATCCACTTGAATACCCTCTGCAGAAACAATATGCCCTAAGAAGGCAATCTCAGTCAACCAAAACTCACACTTAGAATAGAGATAGGGTGTAATAAACCCGATGGGACCTGATGCTCTGCCTTAACCTGCTGACAGGTCAAGCATCTTGATACAAAACCTGTAATGTCCCTCTTCAAAGCCGGCCGAGTCCCTCTTCAAAACCTGCTGACAGGCACTGCCTTAATCTTTTTCAGATCCACTTGAATACCCTCTGCAGAAACAATATGCCCTAAGAAGGCAATCTCAGTCAACCAAAACTCACACTTACTGAGCTTACCATACAACCGCCGATCTCTCAAAGTCTGCAAAACTATTCGTAGATGATGATCATGATCCTCTCTAGTCGAAGAGTAAACCAAAATATCATCAATGAAAACCACCACGAACTGATCCAAATAAGGATGAAAGACCCAGTTCATTAGATCCATAAACACTATTGGAGCATTAGTCAACCCAAATGGCATCACTAAAAACTCATAGTGGCCATATCGAGTCCTAAAAGTAGTCTTAGGTACATTCGACTCTCTAACTCCCAACTGATGATACACAGACCTCAGATCAATCTTCAAAAACACAATGGCCCCTCTCAACTGATCAAACAAATTGTCTATCCGAGGTGATGGATAACGATTCTTCACTGCCACCTTATTAAGCTACCTGTAACTAATATATAATCTTGAGGTACCATCCTTCTTCTTCACAAACAAGACTGGAGCGTCCCAAGGGGAAACACTAGGTCGAATGAAAACCTTATCTAACAACTCCTGAAGCTGGATCTTCAACTCTCTCAACTCAGCAGGAGCCATCCGATATGGAGCAATGGATATCGGTGCAGTACCTGGCATAACCTCAATGCTGAACTCAACCTCTCTCACAGGAGGTAAACTAGGAAAATCCTCAGGAAACACATCCGGGAAGTCACATACCATGGGAATCTCATCTACACTGGGAGGTCTCCGCTCAAGCTCAAGTACACAGGCTAAGAATGCCTTGCAGCCATACTGTGTCATCCTCCTAGCAGTATTGGCTGAAATAACATTAGAGAGGTAATCATTCCTCTCACCCACAACTACTATCTCCTCTCTAGTTGGAGTTTGGAGTGTGATCCTCTAATGCCTACAATCCACAATCACTCCATGCCGTGATAGCCAATCCATAACCAAAATCACATCATATTCCCGAAAAGGTAACTCTATCAAATCACCCGGGAATACATGCCCATGAATGACTAAAGGGCAATCTCTATACACCCGATCAACCATTACACTCTGACTTAAAGGACTAGTGACCTCAACACTATGCTCTAGGGTGCCAACATGCATACTACCCAATCTACCCACATGTATGCATATATATGAATGCGTGGAGCCCGGATCAATCAAAGCAAGTACAAGTGTGTCAAAGATGGAGAAAGTACCTACTATGACGTCTGGTGCATCTTGCTGCTCCCTGGTCCTGATGGCATAATCCCTCGCTGGTGCTCTAGCCTCTGGCCTATCCATTATCTCAGAAACTAGCCTCTGACTCCCAGTACCATGTGCCTCACCACGACCTCTACCTTTGCCCCTCTAAACATAGGGAGCTGGCCTCCCAACCTGGTGAGTTGAACTAGTCATTATCATACGGCAATCCCTAATTATATGCTCTATGGACCCATATCTAAAACAAGCTCTCGTAGCTCCCCAACGCACCCCAATATGTCTCTTGCCACACTTAGTACAAGTCGGTAAGCCTGGCCATGCAGCACCTCTACCACTAGCAAAAGATGTAGCCTGAGGGGCTGATCTCGTAAATGTACCCCGACCAACTCTCTAACCTGGTCTAACACCCATCTAGGATCCACCTCTGAACCTCTTACTACTAGACTAAAGCCCTGAAGTCTGTCCAGTCATAGCACTTTGAAATCTCTTATGCTGACTACTCTGTTGAGTCCTCTGAACTCTAGTCTTTCTCTCCATCTAGATAATCTCCAACTCAGAAGTAGCCTTCACCAATGAAGCCAAAGTAGTGTGAGGCTGGGATGTTAAGTGCATCCTATACTCATCCAATAATCCCTTCCTAAACCGCTTACACCTATCTGCCTCAGTAGGGATCAACTTAGCGGCATACCTACTCAACTGCAAAAACTCCCAGTCATACTCTGATACGGTCATCCAACCCTATCTAAGCTCAAGAAATTCTGCTATCCTTTGATCCGTGTACAACTCCCCCACATACTTGTCCCAAAACTCAAAGAGAAAGAAATCCCAAGTAACATCCTCAGCTCTCGCTGTCTTAACCATAGACTCCCACCATAAGTAAGCCTCTTCCTTCAGCAAGGAAGTAGTATAGATCAATTAGTCCCGGGGACTGCACTGCATCTGCTCCAAGACCCTCTCTGTAGCTCAAAGCCAAAACTCTACTGCGGAAGGCCCATCATCCTTCCAACCCATAAAATCCTCAACACAGTACTTCCTCAGTCTCTCAACAGGGTAACGGATTGGAACAGCGGCTGGTGCGACTGGAGCCTAAGGAACAGCTCCTGCTACCTACCTCAAAGCAGCTACCAATTACTGAACTAAATCACCCTGATTAGGCCCTGCAGGACCCGCAACAGCCTAATTGGCAGCTGAGGTGCACTCTGCATCAGAACCCAGAACACCACTAGCAGCACCACCAGCTGGCATGCCACCCTCTAACATAGCACCCTTTGGAGGGTCATAACTGTCTACCTCCTGATCAGACAGATGCTGAGACATAACTCAACCTATAAAGACCAACAGGTTCGCATCAGAGAGAAATTTCCAAAAAAGACTAATATGGCATGTATTTAACTTAAATCACTTATTTAATTACTCCAAATTAGATAAACTCTCACACCAAATCATATATCCTAGAATTGGCTAATCCTTTGCTCTGATACCACTAAATGTAACACCCACCGCCCAATCCCAGAGAACCAGACTGCGGATGCCACATTCGGTGCCGGAGCACCGTCTTATATCACTTACTAACTCTAGATCACATATTAGAAGTGGTTAGATTTTGATTAGGAGGCAAGTAATTACAAATTTAAAAATAATATTTAAGGAAATTCCTACAAAAATTTCGCAAGAGTTTCCCTTAAAAATTAACTTGCCACACAAAGAAAATATACACACTTCCAATATAATTTCTTCAAAACCCCAAAACTCCAATTCAACACAACATGTCACAAGCACTTCTAAGATCGCAATTATTTGCTTAAGTTCTATCATACTAACACACTATTCATTTCAAGAATATTTATTAATAATCATACACCCAAATATAATAAAATGTTATCACTTAATTAATAACAACTCTTAATAAATTACAAACTTATTATATACAACCTCCATCATTTACAATATTTATATACATGCCAAAATTACCATTCAGAAAATATCCTACCTAAAATGGTATATCTACTCTAATGCTACTCTTCTGGTCTTGAATAGCATCCTCTACTCCTAACCTGCGCGTGATAAAAATCAACGCGCTAAATGGAAGACTCAGTGGTGCTAAGACACTGAAAAATGCTAAGACATTAGAATTCAAATTAAAGATTTAAACCATCACCAAATTACTTATAAATAAACTTATTTAAGTTAAAATCAAGCTTAAAAATCAAAGAAACACAAAGGCCCTTCACCCTCCATAGGTTCGGCCATCCTTTCATAATAAAGGAAAATTAGTTTCCTTCCAAATTACTTTCACAAATCATAAGGAAAACCACTTCAAAGCTCATTTACAATCAAAGGAAATCAAATACAACAACAAAAATCAATGCCCTTCCTTTAAGGAGGGTTCGGCCATTCACGAGAGGAGAGGGAAGAGAGGTTCCTCTTCCCATTCAAGCATTCTCTCATGCTTATAAATCATAGGAAATCACATTAAAACATTCACAATACATTTCCCCAACTCAATTCACACATTCCCTCAAAAATCATTCAAAACATAAAAATTACAACTTAAAGAATTTGAAAGAGAATTATTGCACTATCCTTAAAAAGAAGCTTTAAGAAACTTAGAACCTCTACTCTTTGGCCTTCTCTTTGCCTTTAGTTGAAGGTTCTCCCACTTCTTCAAAGTAGGAAAAATATCCATTAAAATAAAAAATTAACAAAGAAAGTGAATGAAGCATGATTTAATGCATTAATCCCATGCCTAGACCTTGAATTCTACTATAAAATCATAAAACTCAAAAATCACAACTTACCTTCTTCAATGGCAACTCCAAATTCCAAGCTTAGGAAATCCAAATTTCAACTTCTATTACTTAATTCTTAAGAATTAATTACTATCCTATGGTTTAATTAGGTAGTTTGGTGGTAATTGGAGATAGGAAAACGAAAGAAATGGAGGAAGAAGAGAAGAAGAGAAATGGCGTGGAGGATGAGAGGAAGAAGAAGATGAAGATGTGGGTGTTGCTTGGTGAGTGGTAGATTTTAGGTGGAAAAGTCAAACTTGACTTCCTAATTTTATGACAATTGAATGGCTAAGATCAAGTCCTAAGTAATCTCATCCAATGGCTCGAAATATCCATCAATAATTCTCCTCTAATTATTATTTAACTCCACCAATTAATTAAATTAACTCCACAAAATTATTCCTCAATTATTTTTTAATATACTACACTAAAAATCACTATTCATTAAATGCCTTAATTCACCAAAAATATTCATAAAATATTTTCTATCCACCTAAATCATGCAAACATGCTCCAAAAATATTAAATAAAATATTACACACACATAGTAATTTTTTTGAACCAAAATAATACCAAGTACCGAACCGATAGTACTATTCACAGACCGGTAAATCACTACTACCGACACTGAAAAAGGCACTGAAAAAGAGTCTGTTACATTCTTTAACCAGAGATGATTAAATGTTACAAAGTCTAAAAATTGTTCCGATTTCGGGTTCCTTATATCGTTCTGGACTTGATATCTCTATCAATTTTCGACCTCTTAACTTGGTCAAAAAATTGTTTGATAAATACTGAATGGACTCTGAACAAATTCTTTTGTTATCAAAAGCCCCCCCAAAAGTATGCCGATCATTTATGTTCAGGTTTTGCTTGTCTTGACTTCTTACTCTTTTCGCGCTCAGATTTTTTCTTTAATGAACCAATCAGTTATTCACTTAAACTTCCACGTAAGCCCTAAGTTTTAATTCATTATTAGCTTGTGTCTTATCTTTAATGGATGTGACTATGACCTTATTGATGTCTCTTGAAATGGCGCACCTTTTGAACACTTCATTAAGGAGCAACCCTTCAGTTTACTAGCGTTTCAAACTTCATCTTGTCTTCTCCCATTCTCAGGCGTCTATAAATCAAAGCTTTGAATCCCATTAGTCTTGGAATTTTCTTGCTGCTTTTCTTTGCAAATTTTCCTGCAAAAGAGGTAATTACAAATTTCTACAAATTTTATTTCTTTTTTGTTTTCATTTCTCGTTCCCATTATTATTATCCTATGGAGACCACTCCCCCTTCCAATAAGGGCAAAGGCAAAAGCATTACCATAGAGACTTCTAGCTCTTCTTCTTCAAGCTCTGAAAGCACCAAAACTGCTCTAGCTCCCATGGAAGCTGCTAAAGAAGCTTTTGGAAGAGCTCGAGCTACTGGTATTATGATTGCGGAAAATGAGGCTTCTTGTCGCATAAGTAGGCAATCCCATCCTTCACAAAAAAAAGTAAAGAACTTCCAAAAAGGAAAAAAATCCATTGTGAAGAAAGAGAATAGAGTAGCACAGTTATGTTCTCTGTTTGGTCATGAAGACATGGAGGGGCTTCAAATTAACTATACCATCCCTACTGAATTTGATCTTTTAGTCGTGGATGAGGATGTTCAGGCTAATATTGAGCAAAGCCCCAACTTTTTTATCTTATATGAAGAAGATTTTAGGGCAGGCGTTCGACTTCCACTCTAACTGGAGTTGTGCGACTATCTCAACCAACTTGGAATTATGTATCGCTACTCGCCCTAAAAAGCATTAGGATTGTGCTCAGACTCTGCCTCTTGGCTCAAAAATCTAACTTGGAGTTTTCCCCTTTTGTTTTTAATGGGTTATATTCTTTGTCCATTTGGGAGAGACAAGATCATCTTCACCTTTTCACCCGTGGTGGCCTTTGTATTTTTGATGGACTAACTACTTTTTTAAAGGGAAGATGGAAGGAAAAATTCTTTATAGTGAAAAGCTCGATAGACTTTGAGGTGAACACCTCTGAGTCCCAATCCATTCCCTCATTCAGGGAGGATCATTCGCTTACATAAAGGGAAAGAGCTCTCATTGAAGCTCTTTTCGAATATGCCCTTAAACCCATTCACTTGCTTGCTCTGGAGCATCCTTCTACCTATTTAAGAAAATGGAAAAACAAAAAAGGTATATTTTTAGCTTTTACTTTGTGCATTTCCTAACTAACTTTTAACATTTTTCTTTGTTCGGCAGATATGGCTTGTGGTGATCTTATTAAAAGACTAGAAGAGAAAAGAAGAAAGAGGCGAGAAAGCAAAGCGGCTACTCAACCAAAGAGAGCAAGTGGTTTGGTGCTGAGGGATGAAGATGACGAAAATGATCAACCAACCCCTGCACCGAATAAGAGATCAAGTGATACCACTGCTACTCCTAATCTTATTCAGCCTATGATTCTTGATCAAGATGTAAGCCCGAGCATTTGGAGAAAATTGCTTGTATTACCAATAATTTCCTCCGGAGAGACCGATGCTACTCCTTTGCTATCTGAGGATGACATTCCTCTTACTAGGTGAAGGAAAAGGATCAGATCAGGAACTCCTAAGGAAGTTATTCGGTCAAAACTTATTCGGCCTTATGTGGAAAGTTATATTAAAAGTATTCATGGACTTTCTACATCTTGTTCCCATAGTCCAGTGAGTAGGGATTTAGCTAGACTTTCTCTACTTTCTCATGATTGGAATTATTATGATTCCATGGAAGAATATGCAATCTTTGACCATATGAATTGCAATATTTTTTTTGTGAGTTTCTGTCTCTTTTATTTTATTTTCCTTTTGGTATCATCTTTGATGTTCGCCCCTGTTTTTGTTAGGTTATTCATCAATTTGCAGTTATGAAGAAAAGAGTCTTGGAATTACACAGTCACTACGCATAACTTGAAGTGTCCAAGAATGAGGCTATCCAAATGGCAAAAATTGTTAAGGATATGATGGATAATGCAGCCATTACTCATATTAAGGAGATCTTTATTTTAAAATAGCAATTGGATCAACTTAACAATGAGTATAGGAAGGTAATAGATACAAATTTGGTCACAATCTCAAGGAAAATCCAATTAGACAATGAAAAGGCTAAGCTCAAGCAAGCTAAGCTAAAGGCTGAGCTGCAATGTGATCAACTCAAATAAGATTTGGAGGCTTCTCAGAAGGAAATAGATGATGCTCTAAATAAAATTGTGTACATAGTCAATAATTTTAAGGATCAAATAACCTTTGCATTTCAAACTCGACATCCGAATGATAATTTTGCTTTTATCAGCGACCTTCCTCTTATTGATCCAGATGAAAATAAAACTGTAGCTCCTCCTTTGTATTCTGATGAACAGGAAGGATCAACTCATTTGGATGAACATACTTGATATTGTAGATTTTTTTAAGTATTTTGTATGTACATACATTTTTAATAGAATTTTATTCTGCCTTTTAGATTTTGAGTTCTCCAACTCCTTTCTATCCTAAGCTTGCTTAGGCTCGTGATGTTTATTTTATTCACATTTCTAGAGCAGTTCAGCCATTTTGCTCTTTTATTTTATAAATAATGTATAAGGTATTCATGAAATCAATTGCTCTTTTATTTTTCTTTGGGAAAAGACAAAAAAAAAACCTATCTGTTAGGATCATTCTACTCCCATAGCTCTCCCAAGCTAGCCCATTTACATCCATTTTCCTAAGATCCTAACACTTAGGTTAAAAAAACCTATTTTCCCTCTAATTCATCTTACATAATATTCTTGTAGGTTCTCTACGTCCTATGTTCGTGGCAGCTCTTTCCATTTGCATCCTTAATTCTATAGGCACTCAACCCTATTCTTTGCATTATCTCATACTGTCTTTCCCAGTTTAGGCCTAATTTACTAACTCTTGCTGCTCCCCTTGTAATTTCTGTCTTTTTTAAGACTAAATCTCCAAGTTGAAAACTTCTTTCTTTAACTCTTTTACTACAGAATTGCATCATTTGCATTCTGCACGCTTTTGCTTGTATTCCGGCTTAGTTTCTTTATTCTTCCAATTAATCGAGGGCGATTCTCATTTGTTCATCGTTGGTCATCATATTGAAATGCATAGTCTGAACACTTCGGGTGCCTATTTCAATCAAAATCACTGCTTCTGTCCCATAGACTAAGGAAAATAGGGTTTCACTAGTTGCTCGCTTTGGTGTTGTTCGGTTAGACCACAGTACATTGTTTAATTCAGTCACCCAATTTCCTTTCTCTACGTCTAATCTTTTCTTTAAAACTTACAAAATACTTCGGTTAGTGACTTCTTGTAAGGTTTTTGCAGGTGTCTTACATACGGTACAGCGAAAACAAAAGTTTATGACACGGTAAAATTTCGCCAAGGATCCATGCATTTCAATATTTTCGAATGACAGGGTTTGACTATAAACCTAGGGTTTGAAGTCGTGTTTCACCACAGACAGACACTGCTCCTCAAGCGAACATCCTCTACTGGTATCTACACATGATCTCACCAGATGAGCGCACGGCTGCTAGCTCCGTAAAGTTGTGGTTAGGGTTTTTCTTTAAAAGGGAGAGGGAGGCGTTTTCTAATCTATCTTAAAAATGATCATTCTGCTTTGTTTCATAGGTATATAACACTTAAAATAAAACCCTAATAAAAAAAGCCTTCATATCAGATTTTGCTAACGGGCTTTTAAACCTAATTTAAAGCCCAATTCGCCTAATCTGATTCTTTTAATCCCTTGGGCCTTTAATCAAATTTCAAGCCCATTAAAACCCTATGCTCGTCCATGATAATTTGGTGTGCGACCCAATAGGTCCATATTTAGTTGGCAGTGGACCATACTCATAATGCAGCCCACAAATCATAAGTGGTCTCTAGCCAGACATTATGATTACCTAATAAATATGAAATCGTTTGTCCGATATAAAACCTAATGATACATGTCATGATTCCTTTTGTTACACGACATCTAATTTGAACATAAGTCATGGATCACGTCATACTTATATTGTTCAAACATATCCATTTCTTGATTCATAAGCAGACTCATAAATCAAATCAAATTGATCTCTCTATATCAATTTATTTGAGCACGGCCATGCATTTCTCAGTCCTACTTATCGAGGGGCCCAAAAGATATCTCTCTTATGAAAGAGGAACAAATCCCATCTCGATCGTGCACTATCCTC
>CANUEX010007204.1:0-29389 GCA_948099535.1 Jatropha multifida
AACACAATAGCGTGCACATTTTCGTTCTCTTTCTCTATGAGAGCCGCTGCAGCTTTTCCATTTTGGCCAAGAAGCTCCGGCCACGAACTTTTACCTGTAAATTGCAAATTTTCACGTCATACACAAAATGAAGTTAGTTAAAAACAAAGTAGTAAAATACTAAACTGATTAATTACCAGGTGGACATAAATAAGCCATTGTCTTTGCTCTATTGGTATCTTCCTCTCTCCTTTTCCAATAAGTTTGATGAGAGCTGCAGAAATGGTGGGTTTATATAGAAGCTTTCAAATTTTTAGCGTAAGAGTTTTTGCCTATTTACAATAGGAAAAAGGGAAAAAAATAATGTTTTAAAACGTGGGCTGCTAACAATAATACGTGGCCGCAAAATAATTGCCTAATGCTTGTCCTTTCTATATATATTTGAATGTGAGTGATATATTTTTTAAGCATAAGCGAGAAAAAGGTAAAAAATATGTATTTTTTTGAGGATAGCAAAACAGATGTTGAAAGTAATTTTACTTTGTTTGGAAAAAAAGAAAAAATTGGATTATCCTTAATACTTAAACTGGATTCTCTATTTTTTAGTACTAATAAAAAAAATTAAAATTAAAATTGCAACTAATTTTTACATTGAATAAAAAATTACCGTTAAAATAAATGAATTATCCTTTACAATTTCTTGCAACAGAGTTGTATTTGAACAACTCCTCAACTAATGTCTTTTTATAAACAAGTGCAAGGAAATTACGGCTTTAAAGTTAGGATTGAATACAATAAATATAATTAATTACGTCGATATATGTAATATTATAAGGAAAAAAAATCTCATTTCAACATTGTGATATAATAAAAATTTGCAAAAACAACTAATAAAATGTTAGTCGGAGTCGTAAAATACTTCCACCCTCGTAAGAGTAAAAATACAAATTTGATCCCAGAAAGGGTACTTTACTGGAAGGACTAAAAACCTGGTTTTCATGTTCTTTTACTTGATTGAATTGTCAGTGATAGGTTAGCTACTGGTAAATGGAATCCTACTCCGACGTCGGGTCTAGTTTTTCGGACAGATCCTCGTTACAGGGATCCGTCCAATCCCAATCAAAGCTTGAAGGATGCCCATATCTCAACTCGATACAGGGTGAAGTCCCAACCAAGCCAAGAGGGGGAACAAAGACATCCTAAAAACACAAACCTGTAGCCGTTATACCAAATGTATATATGCAAACAATAATCATTTATTTATTTATATTCATATTTTTTATTTGGTTTCGCTTAGTTTGCCATTTCGTTGTTAAAATCATAACCAAATTAATATTGGCATTTCTAAAATTTACAATTGCATGCAAATTAGTCCTTTAGTTGTAATCAAATTAATGCATAAAAATTCTTATTTTCAAAATGTAATGACGAGCTTGGTCTCTAATTTATAATTTCGTTAACACGTTCGTCTTTTTGTAAAAATAGCCTCTTTTAACTATGCAATTGACTAAGAAATTGATTTCTAAATTATTGTTATACTAACAATGAAGTCCCCATAATTTATTGAATTCTGATCGTTCCTTTATCATTTCCATTAACACTTTGGTCCCTTTGTTTTGGACAGAGGAACCAAAGTTTTAATAAAATCACAATTTAGAGACTTCATAGCTTTTGAAAATAATTAATTCACACCATATTATTTGAATTCCTAAAAATAATATAATAATATTTCACACAACATATGAAAGTCTTGCATGGCAAAATGAATTTATCGGATTAATAATTATTTAAATATTTTTGAATTGCAACTGCAATAATTCATTGGATGACATTATCAATACAAGTATTTGTAGATATTGAATGAAATTTTTATTTGATTGCATAATTTAAATCACTCCATGATTTATTAATTTAGAGATGGAGTAAAACTGCATAGCCTTAGGTAATAATAGGAACTCGAACGACCACACCACATTCATTAACCCAAACCCAGACCCTGTCACACCTAAAGTCCCTGGGCACTGGAGTTCCTTCCTTCAACACAATTGCGTTCACATATTTGTTCTCTTTCTCTATAAGAGCTGCAGCAGCTTTCCCATTCGCCCCAAGAAGCTCCGGCCATGAGCTCTTTCCTGTAAATTTCACGTTTTACATGAAACCAAAGTTAAAAACAAGAAAACTGAGTAAAACAAATTACCTCGACATTCCGATGCCATTTTCTTTCTTCTATTGATTTCTTTCTCACTATGTTAGATGTAAACTACACATAATGGCGGATTTATATAGAAGTTTTTAAATTTTTAGTGGCAGAGTGTTTGCCTGTATGGAGTAGGAAAAGCGAATGGAAAAAAAAACGTGGGCTGCTCGAAATTTGTGTTGACAAACAAATTTCACGTTAAATTTAGTATAAAAAAACAAAAAGATGCCATTATATTTCACCTTTTTAAACAAAAAAAAAAAAAAAAAAAAGACGGACAATTGTTCCTCCTCCATTCACAAGCTGAAAAGTCAATCATATCCTTATCTGAACATGCTTGCGTACGAATGCAATGCATTTGTTCAAATCCACAACATGGATTTCATTTTTCCCATTCATGCAATGCTTCCTCCTCCATTCATGCATTTGTTCAATTGTTTTCAGTTATTTTCAATTGGAAAAAAGTTAGGTGTTAATTACAGCCGATGAAAAATTTCAATTGCGTCCAACAGTTACTTGTTTTGACGTTGTTTATGGTTGCTTAAGATTGTTATTTCATATTGTTTTATAAAGTTGTCTTCTCTCTATTCTTTCCGCTTACATTTCATTTCTTTTTGACCGGTAACTTACCAAATTTGTCTAATTAATAATTTGTACAAAAATTTTATATTTGTTTTATTTTGGATTTACTCTGTGTGATATAATGAATAAAATCGACTAATTTTACACAAATTTACTGATTAATTGCCAACTGTTTTTCTAGGGATTATAGACTGAATAATTTAATTTTGAAAATTAGAAATTAATAATAATAACTGTTTCATGACAAAACACTAATAAAATTACTGATAAAATACTGACAATTTATCGATAAAATTTTTTCCATTAAAATAAGCGACAAATAAAATTCATATTTACCAATAGAAAATATAAATTTAGTGACAAAATATCATTGAGAAATCTACGGAATGAGTGACAATCGATAAGTTATAATTTAGCGATAAGGGTTTCACCGACATAATTATTCTATCATTAGTCAGTAACCTAAATTAGCGGCAGAATTTTTCTGTTGTTAATTTTTTACTTTTTATTTTTTTGTTGTGAAGCCTAAAATACCACTGTGATAAGAGATTTTTACATTGAAATTACTATTAAAATGCAATTCTCGAAACTTCACAACATTATCTGAAATTTCATGCGACTAGTTGTATTTAGACAACTCAACAAATATTTTTTTCATAAACAAGTGCAAGTAAATTATGGCTTTAAAATTTAAGATTAAATATAATTAATAAAATTAATTATTTCCATATATGTAATACTTTAAGAAAAAAGTTCTACTTCATTACATATGTAATATAAAAAAAATTTAAAATTTCAAAATAAATCCGTTTTTCCTTTTCAGAATTTCTTTTTTATTTCATTTTCCATTATTTTCTCTTTTTACGTGGAAGAGAAATGACAAAAAATGAACGAAATTATTTAAAATTGATACTTGTAATTAAATTCTAAGTTTCAAAAACAAAAGTAATAAATAATGACGTCGATTGAATAGATCAATAATTATTTAAATATTTTTAAATTGCAATAACAACAATTTATTATTGGATATAAAGTCTTGTATGTATATTTCTCATTTTAAATATAACATATCTAGGTCAGGATTTAATTACAGTTAAGATTTCCCACCTCTCTCTGTAGATATATTTAATGGGATCGAACTCGATAATTTTTACCACATGCCTAGCCCGTATATTAACTGAGCCACAACTCGTAGATAAATCTTGTAGGTATTTAAAATAATTTAAAAGTACTTAATTTTTATTTTTGTAGAGGTTTATCTAATTGGTAAATAAACACCCTATTAAAACATAAGAGTTAATCTATCATCGCAGAAAATATATTTTAAATCGTTGATTTACGCTTTGCGTGGTTAAAAAATAATTATTAAATAGATATTTTAAAATTATGGATATTATTTTTTTTCTTTTTTTAAGAAAATGTATTCTAATAGTAATTTGAATTAGAATTATTTTATATTTTTTTTCTAAAATCATTTTAAGTCTACAACTATTCATAGCTTACATTTACGTCAAATAATAATTCTCATATATTTAAGCGTGGGTTCTAGCGTTACGAAATGATTGAGAGAGGGGCTGATAACGAGTGAAAAAACAGAGGTTATAGCATTTCTTTAAGAGAGAATTTAGGCCCACTCAATATTGCTATTACTAAAACAGAGACCCAGTTTAGCGGCTCAATTTGGCCCAAAGATCTCATATACGATTGGCAGCGCACTTGCATTTGGGCCTCTCGTTGTTTAAAATTATTATTTTAAATAAAATTTTGAACACATTAAACATGTTTAAGTGAAAATTTATGAATGACTTTCTTTAAACAACAATTAATAGCTATGGAATTGTCCCTCTTATTTCTGTAAAATAATCTGAGGGACAGTATTTTTTATAATTTTTCCTTGTTTAGTGTATTTAAGAAAATAAGTTTAATAAAAAATATTTTCGTACAAAAGAAAACTAAATCATTTTTTCAAAAGAAGAATTTCTCATTTTCAAAAACTTTTTCGAACATTGACAGACTTTGTATAACTTTGTAAATATATATGTATATATTTTCATTTATTAATCACGGATAACCATTATGACTAGTCACCGATTATTATCGGTGGCCACAGTCACCATTCACTACTAACGGGACCAGTCATCATCTATCACCATCAATCTATGGGTGTCAAAATGGGTGGACGTTTCGAGTTTGTTCGGATTTGCCTAACACACAATTAAGGTTAATAAGAACACAACCCATTTAATAATCATGTTAAATTTATCAACACGAACACAACGTAAAAATTAGACTGGTAACACGTATTCAACATGTGTAATTTATTTAATATCATAAACAAGTTAAGTAAATCGTGTTGACTCATATACAACCTGTGTAACCCGTCTAATATCATAAATATGTTAATGGATTGTGTTGACCTATATATAACCTGCTTAATCTGCTTATAATATTTTAAAATTTTAATCTATTTAACTCAAATCATATTTAAAAATATGTTTTCATACATAAAATGATTAGATCCTTTAAGATTCATGATAAAAAAAATTAATACATTAATAAAGTTTAAATAGATTTTAATTAGAGTATTTATATTTGACACTAAAATTATCTATGTGCTCTTAAGTAAACAGGTCACTCGTCTAATCTATGTGTCAACTCGCAACATGACACGTTTATATTATTGTTTCAATTACTCAAAATTTAGTGTTTCGATATATTAAATTAGTGATAATATAATTAATTTATTTAATAATTCATTGTTATTTAAATAAATTTAATAATTTTTTTAAAAAGTGAAAAATTCCAAAACATGATGAAAAGTATTTGGGAACAAATTTAATAATATATTTCACTGTAATCGAGCAGTAAACAATAATTTATAAAAATAATATTGACACTTGCCAGTTAGATCAACCCACTTAAACATGTAGCTAAAGATTTATATTAAATTAATGAAATTCAAATTTTATGTCTTTCTATAACTTATATAAAAAAAATACATTATCATTATTTATCCTCTATAGTATATTTATTTGATAAGGGTTATATTTAAGCAAGCAATGATCATATTAAATCTACATTGTAGACAATACCAAGTGTTAAAAACCTTATGGATAAAATCAAGTTTTTCTTTTTTTTTTTATTAAATACAAAATGCATATATATATATATATATATATATATATATGAAGTTGGTAAAGAGGCAAGATTGAAACTCTTCAAATATATTATTTAGAGCCTTTCCAACCAAATCCATAATCCTTAGTTGTTAAACTTAGCACTACCCATTCATTGGATTTTTTTTTTTTTTATTTCTCGTAAAGACACAATGCCCTAACTTCCCACAAAGTCCTTATAATAAGTTCAACAACTTTTAACCCACCAATAAAAATTTTTTAATTAATTATAATTAATTAATCAATTCATTAACTATAAAAATACCCAACAAAAAATATGTGCATTTGTAGAAAGGGTAGCATTCAACTAACACATGTAATATGTCGTTTTGTAGTTCTTATTTGGAGCAGACTCATTGATTGAAACCTATTAATTCTTGCTAACTTTAACCGGTTATTCCTATTTTTAACTAATTCTAATTTTAAATTTTTAGAATCTTCCGTTTGCTCTTAGAGGTAAAGGGGTTGGTCCAAGATATTTGCGTTGCGGATAATTAAATCTATGACTTAAGTCATTGTGATCAACCCTATAAATATTATTTGTCACTGAGATATCCATTGTCCACCTCTATGTTTGTTTGAATATAATAAACAAGTAGTGCCCCGTTATCAGTGATTCTTCTTTCTGCTTGTACTAACTTGCATTTGAATGTCAATGACGGTACACATTTTGTTATATGCACACTAACTAATTGATAAAATGCTCAAATGGATAGCTGCACTTTAAATGATGGAACTAAGTCTACCAGATACAAAGTGCTAGCTTAATGAAAGAGATTGGGACATTTACTTAACAAATATGAAGTCCATTACCAAAATGATAATCTTCGATGGCGGATCGAGGAAATTTTTCAGTGGGAATATAATATGAATACTAAGCAAATATATTTAATTAATATATTTCAGTGAAGACATTTTTATAAATTTAGTGTCAGTAAATATATGAATATCCATAATATCGCAAATAAATCTAAGAGCGTAAGAGATTTTTAAGTAGCAAAATCACATAAAAATTAGAGTGTCAAAATGAGGACAACGAGGAAATTTAAACCGAACCGTAAAACTAATCTGAACCAAACTGGAATCGAAAAAGAACCATTTCTAAGAACTGGAACAAAAAAAATTTATGTTTCGATTTTAGTTCATATTGATAACCTAATCGGAACCAAACTGGAACCCCACTGGACCCAAACCGAATAAAAATTGACCAAAAAACTAATTAATAAATATATAATTTTAATTTTTGGATATATTATTTAATTTAAAACTTTAGAAACTTTGTTATTTATTTTCTAAATTAAAAATCATATTACTAATTACTAATAAATATTAAGATGATGTGAGACTCTAAGTGTAATTGATTGAATTACACTTCATTAATTATTAATTAATAATAAATTTAATATTTAGAAAGAAAACTTATATTTAACTCATTCTATATTAAAACATGCATTTTTTCCTATATAACTTTTTTTATATTATAAATTATGAATTACTAAACTTTTATATATTTGTTGAAATGAAAAATCGTGTTCATCTAAAAAAATATATAATCGTGTAAATTTATATTATATATAAAAATATATCAATTAATCATATAAATGTATTAATATTTTAATAGTATTTTAGTTAAAACTTTTCAGCCATAGTTTTAGTTGTATTATCATAATTCTATAATTACAACTATTTTTAAAATTAATTAACATTTTAATAGCATTATAATATTTCTAAAGGCATGTGTTTTTTTTTATTTTATCCAATGTTGTTATAATAATTAATTCAAATAATATAATAATTATTATATTTGTAATAATTAATAATAGTATAGTTAATTATAGTTATAATTATTATAGTCGTAATTAATAATTAATATTTAACCATCAAAATTACGTTGTATTTGAATTTGAGTTCAATATAATTTTTAATAAAGTAATTGAAATTGAAATTAGAATCGAAAAATCAGAATTAAAGAACCGAAGAATCAAACTAAAATTGAATTAAATTATGGTTTGATTCTATTGTTGATTTTTAAATTATTTAGTTCTGACTTTAGTTTTAAATCTAATAAGAACTGAACTATAGTTTTAATTTTGAAAATGGAACTAAAACCAGAGCCGCACATCTCTAGCATAATGAAAATAGGATAAAAAAATGTCAAAACACAGAATAAATCATATTGCACCATGTGGCAGGGAGGCCACCAGGTGCAGCGACCGCATAAGGGAAGCGCGGGGGCCATAAGTGGTTTTGTGGCAGCCGCAAACACCTTGCTGCCACCGTCAACAGTTGTGGCAGGCCCTAATTTTGAATTTTCTTCGATTTTGACTTTTTCTGACCGTTTGCCTCGATTCCGAGGCTGCATTCTCTTCTGTTTTAAATCAAATTTTAGCATATAATATACCATTGAAATTTTGAGAACTCTAATTTCCAATGCCGTTTGGGTCATGTTATGATTAAAAAAATGGACAAACGTCACTTCTGACTTTTAGTGTTAGTTTCGATTCTTGACCGATCACATATCGATTCGAACAATGCCTCTTGTAATTTTTTTTAATAATATAAGAGTGTAAAAAACAAATTTTAACAATTCTAAATTTATTTTGCAGTGTTTATTATTTAAAATTATTTTAAAACATTTAATTAGGTTCGAAAATTAATACCAATAATCTACATCTATATTTATATTTATCTCTCTATCTGGTATCATATTTATTATTTTTTTTAACATTTTTAAAATTTTTCATTATTTATCCATAGATCGTATTTAATTTTTTTCATTACATCTCTCTATACTATTCGTGATTTGACTCCATTTTTAGAGATTTTGTTTTAATTATAAATTTCAAGAAGATTTCGGTTTTCCTTTTCTTCTCTATTTCCCTTTCCTTCTTTCTTCTTTTTCCCCTTTTGATTCGACGATTGATGTGGTGCACCAAAAAAATGTGAAAAGGAAGGAAGAAACAAGGGTTTCATTGCTGTCTGGCATGGGATCCACTTAGGCATAAGAAGCTTCTGGCATGACAATGATCATTAAGGCTCCACATAATCCAATTACATTCGACTAATAATTGTAATTAAGGAATTTTTAAATATTGAATAATTGTTCAAATCATTAATTTGGTTATACCATAAAATTAATTGTTTTTCTTGTATTTATATCAAAGGATTAATTATATTACAATGATTATGCAGCATGACATGTGTTATTTTTATATTCATTCTTCTAAAACTATTTTTTTACATTATTCGGTAAAATATCATTTAAATTAATGTAATTTTTTATAAAAAATTAATTTATATAATATTTAGATTTTAATATTTTATAAAAAATTATTTAAATATTTAATAATTAAATGCTACAAAACAATTAATTTTAATATAAAATAAATTCAAATCAGTAAAGTTTATTAAAATAAAAATATTATTATAATTAAAAGAAAAAAAAACTTTTTTGTGATTGATTGGATTGCCAACCAATTGGCGATGTTGTCACGTAACAAATAATTGGTTAGAAAAAAAATAATAAATGTCTAAAAGCGGTGAGATAACTGTCTTATCTAATCATCATTGCATTCGAAAGTACTCTGTAGATAAACAGTTTGATTTATGACACATACACACATTGTATACATTTACATGCCGACAAAAGTTTGTGGTTAGGATTTATTTAAATCCCCCTAACTTACAATTGTCAAAGAACTCCTTGTAGAGATTGAATCTTGAGGAGAAATAGACAAGGAAGTGTCACATTCATATTCTAAATCTTCAAATCCCCAAAATTCTTCTTCTTGCTCTTCTTCCTTTGGCATCTTCCATCTTTCTACATCCATTTCTTCGTCTTCCATTACTTCTAAGACCTGACAATGTACAAGAGATCAGTTCATTAACCTCAACACTTCCTCAATTTTGATTGTATATTCATTCCTTTTACACTATGTCAACAATTGATTGTAATTTCAAAAAATTGTTTTTTAGATTTTCCGAATTGATTAAAACTGTACGGTGAAAAAAATAAAATTGTGTTTAGCAGCAGCTTTTTAAATACTAATTTCAGTCAAAATGCTATTTTTTATAGTATTCAATAACATAGCTTTTGAATTAGCTTTTAAAGTTTAAAATAATATTTTACTAATCTCATTATAGTTGGAGCTTAATGTTTTATGAAAGCTACTCAATTAACGAAACACTATTAAAACAGTTAATAACTATCTAAACAATTAATTTTTTCAAACAAATCCTAAAATTTCGAGAAAAACTATATCTGAATAACAAAAATCCACGATTTTATTTACGTCTATTGAGAAAAAAAAAAATGATAATGTGGAAATTTTTCAAAAATCTTGGTTTAGTCATAAGTAGAATATTATATTCAGCGTATATAAGTCCATGGTTTCCGAAATTCTAAACCAATATTATTTTAAAAAATTATGATAGAATATTACAGGTTGAAATTCTAAGAATCCAAACTAAGTCCAGAACAAGAGTTGTTTTCCAGTCATTTTGATAATATGACATTAACATCCACTAATCAGATGGGATTTAATAGCTTATTAGCATATATATAGGCAGTGGGTAGGATACGGCATCCTCTAACTATTTATCATTGCGTGAGAATGCACAAATGCATTTCATGCCTATCTACCATTGCCTAATAATTGGACTAAATCTAAGTTTATATGTTGCATTCTTCTTAGCTACCAGTGAAAATGACATGCGAAGTCATAACAAGCAATAGCTAGCCAATCACAAAAGCAAAAAAAGGTGAACAACTAATTAAGATATTTTGTACCAAATACTTCTGAAGGTGCATTGCACATACGTTGAAGGATTATGATTGGTTTCAATCTTCTATAATTTCAGCCTTTAGATTGGTCATTATATAATATTTATTTTCTGAATAAAATCGAACTATTTAATCGAATCAACCGGTTTAGTTGGTTTTCAAACTTACTTCGGATTAATTTCGTTTCAAAGAAAAATTAAATTCGATTAAACCAAATCGCCTGTTTGCACTCTCTAATTGGATCATTAAACACTAGATACTAATGTGCATAGTGTTGAATGATCACTTAACCAGTCAACTAAGATATAGTAATAATTGGAATCAAGAAAACAGACAGAAATATTTGTGATGCAATGATCTTTATCAAGAAGTTTAATTTATTTTGTAATCATGAAAATTGCCGCATGGGAAAATTTTCTAATGCGTAACTAAACAGAGTGGTGTGACATTTGAACCAACTCTTATATTATGCAGGTGAAATTATGATGGGCCACTTAATTTAAGACCGACAGATCTGTCATGAAAATTCTAAGCTTCAAAAACGCACGTAGCTAAATTATTTACTTAAGAATATTAAAATAAGGGTGAACTATAACGTCCGTGAGATTTTCATAATTAGTATTTTATTTTATATTGTTTGAATGGTTTTTGAAGTAATTTCAATAAAACCGAACCGAACCAAACTGGTTCAATTCAATTCAGTTCTATAAACAATTTGATTCGATTTAATTTACATACAAAAATTCAGTTATTCCGTTGACTTAGTTTGGTCGTTGCACAAAATATTAGAATTTTATTGTTAATTATTATTTGTTATTAATTTCGTTTATTATAATAATTGACATGTAAGAAATATATATAACTAGATGATCAAAATAGCAAAAATTTGCAGTGTGTGATAGAAAATGAAGTAAAGATTATTGTCAAGAACAGCTAAGCTACCTGATTAATGGTGGGGCGCCACGTGGAAGATGCTCTAATACAAAGAGAAGCAGCAAAGGCAAGTCTTTTCAGCTGAGTAGGATCATAGGACCCTCCAAGCCTTGGATCTACAAGCCTTTCAATCTCTCCTTGGTTTAATATTGGTTTAGCCTGTTAAAAGTCAATGTTTAAGGATTTAATTAGTCTTAATTGAAAAAAATCTGCAATAGGGAGATTACCTAATTAACTGGGAAGCAATTTCTTTAAATGTAAATAAAAATGACAAGTCACAAGATTGGTGACCTTACCCAGCTGTGTATGCTCTGGTGAGACCCATCCACTGGTTTCCTTCCAGAAACTATTTCTAACAAAAATACTCCAAATGCAAATACATCTGTTTTCTCATCCACTATTCCATGCATATAGTACTCTGGTGCTAAATGCCTACAAAAGAAAAAATTGCAAATTTTTCCATAAAAAATCCATATATTTTTTAATTAATTTCGCTTCGACTATAATTCTAACTAGCGACTTCACGATCCTAAAACTATTCTGATATCACTAAATCAAAACCAATTGGTGGAACCTAGTTAAAAATAAGTACTAATGAAGTTTGATTCAGTGTTTCATGATTTGTAAATTGAAATCTTAGTCTAAGTCTAATGAAGAGAGAGAAAAAAAGAAAAAAAAAACCATTACATACCCAAAAGTTCCTTCAATTGGAGCAATTGAATGGTGAGACCATTGAGATGGAAGCCATTTGGCCAATCCAAAATCGGATATCTATTATCACATTGAAACAAGAAAACACCAATGTTAAAATCAAGATTGGATTAAGTTTTTTTTTTTAAAAAAAAGAAAAGACTAATTCCATATGGGATACCTTACCAATGGTTCAAAATCGGCTGTCAGTAGAATGTTTGAAGATTTAATGTCACGGTGAATAATCCTTCTTTGACATCCTTTATGCAAGTAATTAAGCCCTCTAGCAGTCCCAATAGCAATCTTATACCTTATTTTCCAATCCAAAACTGGAAAATTTTGATCTAGATATAACAAGAAATTTATTAGAAAGATCTTAAAACAAGAAAAACCCAGAAAGGAATTAAACTAATTATAGTCAAAAAACTCAAAAATGTGTTATTTACCATGAAGAAGAGAAGCAACAGAGCCTGTAGAGGAGAAATGGAAGATGAGATAAAGGCCATTATCGATACAACAACCTAATAAAGATAACACATTTGGATGACAAACATGACCAATTGTCCCAATCTCTGTAAGAAACTCCTTTTCTTTTCTTTCATCATTACAAGCTTTTGTTATCCTTTTTATTGCAATTTTCTCTCCATCTCTTAGTTCTCCTTTGTAAACCTCCGCATAGCCTCCTTTACCCACAAGGTTCTCTAACACAAATTTTAGCAAAAAATGACATAAAACATAAAAACTAGCAAAAGAATCTTAAAAAAAAAACTAAATATATGTTAAACCTGGGTTAAAACCATTTGTAGCTTCAAGTATTTCTTCGTAGGAGAAACACCTCCATGTGGGTTTTGAAGAATGCTCTGTTTCTTGAACAAGCTTTTTCTCCCCTTCAATGGTGATTCCCTCTTCAAGTCCTTGCCTTTTTAATGAAAAAAGCTTTTTCAAGCTTTTGGTTCTTATATACTTCATTGTAACAGTGGACAGTGAAGCAGAACAGAGTACTCTGTTTCATGCAGAAAACAAAAAGAAAGAGAAAGAAACTCTCTCTCTTGGGTTTTTTGTTATATAATTTTAAGGAATCATCTAAATAGAGAAAGTAAATGGGATTCTATGTGTCTTTATTGGTTTAAGGGAAGAAAGAGTTCATTGCTTGGGTGATTGTGTTGGGAGGAAATTGGAATTGAATTAAGAAATGTAATGGGTGTTTCTACAAGCCAATTTATGTTAAATTTTCTACTTAAAAAGGAGTGAAAAAAAAAATTATTAGGAGTACTGAACTTGTTGAGTTCATTTAAAATGAAAATGATTGGAGAGTGGAGGAAGGTAATAGGGTTTTTGGCCTGTGGTAGGGCACTAGGGACAAGGGTAGTTTGTATCCTTGCATTTTTGGGCCAATTGTTTAATTTAGCTACCCTTCATGACTCATTTTATATTTTTATTTTTTTTTTCGAACAAATCTTATCTAGTGCATAGAAAATTCTCAAAATAAGAATTCTTTGAATATATATTTTATTAGGAAAGAAATATTTTTACATTTACGAAATTTGAATTGCATTTCTTTGAATTTGGGAGTCTCAAAAAATAGTGTCAGTGCCAGGAAGATGATCTTTGACGAGTATTAAACACTCTCTCAAAGCCAGAATTCCTGAGATCGCTTGATAATTGGGAGCCTTCGAAATAACCAAACTGACAGAATAAAGCGGCTCTCTTCATCTTTGACTGCGAATCCATGACCCACAAAATTTTGAGCAGAAAAAATAGCTCCATCAACGAAACATCTCCCAACAGCCCCTAAATAAGGTTAGATTTTTTTTTTAACCGGGATGTATACTCCCTGTCAAGCCGTAGAACATAAAAGTTTTAGGCGCTCTCAGCAATATGCGCTTTCTAATATTGAACTTACATTCTCACTTGTACGCATTGTTAAGATCGTTTAACACCTCAACTAATACGTTGTTGGTAGGTTCCTATTTATTTGGTTGAATATGTATTGGAAATATGACATATTAAATTTGAATACTTTTTCTAATTAACAAAGCTATATAAATAGAAAAAAAATTAGCTTGTAGTGCGAAATTTAAATATTTAATCATTTCAAATAACTGTATATCAAATAAACTGTTTTAAATTTTCAAACTTTAATTTTATTACTAGGAAAGAGAGAAATTATTATTAGGAAGCTATCATTGATATAACTAATTCAAATAATCCTAGTTTTCAAAAAAAAAAAAAACATATTACCTTTGTTTTAGATTACCTATCACATTTGAGAAAATCAATTGTTTCGAAATATTTATTATATTTGTGGTTTCAACGAGTAATAAATTATTTTTTCTATATTTATCTTTGTATATGACCAATAGTTACTTCAATTTAATGATTTTCTTAGAGAATTAGTATTAGATGAATGGTAATATAGTCAATTTATCTAATAATTTATTGTAATTTAGGCAAATTTAATGATTTTATTAAGAAGTATGATATTTCAAATGTGACAAATAATATGAAACATATGTAGTAAATGGTTTGTTCTGAAGACCATCAATATTAATTAAATAGAATTGTAAGTTCATAAAAATATTTGTCTTTTAAGATGCGCAAAGATATAATTTAAGTGATTGCTTTAGTGCACACCACGATATAGTTTATTAGTAAGTACTTGTATAATCTGACTATAAAGTCATCCATATTCGAATCCCCTCCTAATATTAAAAAAAATTTGCTTTACTGTATGCTCCTTTTGGATTTTATTGTCTAAAAGTAGCAAAGAAAAATATCATTTAGAATGTTTATTTTAGTATTTAGTGTCTTTTTTGAAAAAGAAATCTTATATATTGATTTTACTTCCTTTGATTTGTAATACATTTTTCACACTCTAATATTCTTTATTTGGAATTTCTTAGTTTTAGTTAGTAATATATGCTTTTGACTATGGTGGTTCCTTCACGATACTAGTTGTTAGCTGTTAAGGATTAGTTATTAGTTGTTAGTGGTTAGTGGTTAATGTGAAATTGTTTAGTAAAATAACTATTTGATTAATCGTTAAATGTAAAATGATAAAAGAAATAAAAAGAACGGTTTTATATTAGAGAGCTTGTGAAGTTTATAAAAAAATAATGGATGTAAGTGTAAAAAATTATTCATTAATTATTATAAAATGTGAAACATTTAGTGAAAATATTTCATTAAATGTCTCATTAACCTTTAAATTATCTTACTATACGCTATAATCATAATTAATAAAAAATTGCTTTGGCCTAATTAAAATGTTAGAACTATTGTACAGATTATTGCCTAATAAAGTCTAGAACATTGGATTTTTAGTATGACTAATATTTATCGTGGATTACATGTTCGTACTCTTTTTTTTTTAAAGGAAACAATCCTCATTTGTTCCTGGAGTGAGTAATACTCCAACAAACAACCATGGATTTTATCTGAAACACAATGACGAGCGAAAGGAATGGAAGCTCTAGCAAGGAGATGAGCCCTAATATTCGATTGTCGCCTAGTCCACTTAACTCTAATATCAAGTCTACAAGTAAGAATAGATTTACAGTCTGACACAATCAAATCAAACTCAAAATTATCTAAACTAGAAGAATAAATAGCATAAATTAAAACTTGGCAATCAGAATAAACACAACTAGCTAAAAGAAAATTATCTTGTGGAAAAACCAAGCACTGTCTAAGAGCAAATGTTTATGCAATAGCAAGGTCGGTAGCACGTTCTTAAAAGCCAGACAACACACATTCAAAGTTGCCCTCCAAGTCTTCAAGGATCACCCTGTGGCCAATGAAATCCGAATATGGAAAAACAATTACATTGATAAAACAAATCTAGCTAAACAGTTCACTAGTTGGGCTTGAGATGTTAGCACCACGGTGACCAGTTGCAAGGACATTGTTGTGGATGACTAAGTTGGCCAACAACGAGGCCTACATTGCAGAATAAAATTCAAAGAGGTACTGCACTGTAGCTTGATGAATTTGAAGCAAAGTGGTCCTACTATTGTTTCATATAGCGTCATTGTGGGGCACCATAATTTTCCATCCACATACAGCCATGGACATCATTTTCTTATTATCGTGAGAGCTACAGACCTGCAAAAAAAATTAAAAAAGTTTCATTTGGGTTATTAGTAACTAAGCCTTCACTTCCCCAGACACCAATAGCCTTATGATAGTGGACTAGTAAGTGATCAGCCCCCTCCTCCATATCATAAAATAAGCATTTAGGATCCATATAAACCCACTCTCTTTCTTAGATTATCCTTCATGGGAATGACATTACGTAAAGCTCACCACACGAAATCCCAAACTTTAGGAGGAACATGTGACTTCCAAACTTTTTGCCAAACCACTTTATTAAGATTGTCCGATCCCCTACTCAACTACCTAATCTTAATATGGTAGCCGGACTTCACTGTATAACTGCCTCTCTTGTCAAAATGTCAAAGTAAGGAGTCTTTTTGGTTTTGAATGCTAAGGGAATACTCCAATTAGCTCGAACATAATTCATGAAAAATAATTGCATAAGTTTAGCGACGTCCAATCCTATCACCCATAAATAAATCACAAACCTGTATAAAATCATGTATGAATGGACTCTCATCCTCAACCGTAAAAGAATTATTCTTTGGGATCCAAGGGTCCTTAGTAATAAAAATATCCCTACCATCCTTATCTCACCACTGCAATCCATGTCTCAGCACCTCTCAAGAAGACAAAATACTCTGCTAGCTAAAGCTGTAATTATTATCTAAAACAACTAAAAGAAAGTCCCCCTGAAAATATTTAACTTTGAAAATTCTATAAACTGGACTATTGGTCTTAGTTAATAACCTTCATCCTTGCTTTTCGAGCATTGCAGTATTGAAATAATTAAGTTCTTTGAATCTCATTCCTCCATCCTTCTTACACCTATTTATTTTATTCCACGAAAGCCAATTGACACCCCCTTCCCCCCCCCCCCCCCCGGTCCTTTTTACTATTCCACTGAAATTTGTTCATCATAATGTGCATCTCCTTGCACACAATATTAGGGACAAGAAAAACACTCATACAGTATGAAGGGATAGCTTGAGCCACAGACTTAATAGGGACCTTCTGACCTACCGTAGACAATAACCTATTGCCCCAACTATTCAATTCACTCCAAAGCCTGTCCTTTAAAAAGCCAAAAATTTATCATTTGTTTGGACCAACTAATGATGGGAGCCCCAAATACTTCCCTCCCATAATGGATTAAAAACACCCAAAATATTAAAAATATCCCCTTTCACACTATCCTCCAAATTAGGGCTGAAAAGTATACTAGATTTTTGGAAATTAACTGATTGGCCAGAAGCAATCTCACACTCATTAAGAATACACTTCACCCTACCAGCTTCCCCCACAGTAGCCTAAAAAAAGAATAGGGAGTCGTCTGCAAAATGGAAAACACCAAGACAACCTTTAGCAACTCTACATCCATGCACTAACCCCCTTCTATCTAAATCTTGGAAAAAAAGAGATAGAGCCTCCACAACAATAAGAAAAAGATAAGGGTAAATAGGATCTTCCAGTCTCAAACCCCTGCCTGGAATAATAGGTCCCACCAAATCACCATTAACATTAATCCTATGGCGAACATCCATAAAACACATACTCATTCACTTAAACCCATTGCTCAGAAAAATCAAAACATCTAAGCATATCCAATAAATAATCCCAAACCTGGTCGTATGCTTTACTAATATCATTAAGTGCATAAAAACCTAAACTATCCATAGAGCTTCTATTCAACTTATGAATTATTTCAAAAGCTATAAGAATATTATCTATGATTAACCAGCCGAGAATAAAGGTAGATTGATTTTTAGAAATCATTTTAGGTAAGATCTTAAACCTATTAGCTGGAGCTTTAGACAATATTTTATGAACAACATTACATAGAACAATAGGCCTATAGTCTCTAATAGTTTCAGGATTATCTTTTTTCTGTATTAAGACAATATTAGTATCAGTCGAGAAAAAAGGAAAGGTACCTTATTGCAGCCAATTTTTGCAACAATTAGAGATATCATTGCCCAGGGTATGTTAAAATTTTTGGAAAAAGGCTGGGTTAAGCCCATCTAGCCTAGGAGCCTTATTTGAATGCATATGGGAAAAAGCCTCCTTAAACTCCTTGTTAGTGAAAGAAGTCGTTAAAAGTGCACGCCACCATCTTAATCAACCTGTCCATGTAAGAAGTGCTACTTGCGGAAGCATCATTGAAATACCCACTAACCAGTCATTCAATTTCACAGCTTCTAAAACCTACAAGCCATTATCATTTATCAACTATGTAATTACGTTACATCTTCGCTAGGCTCTAATCTGATTATGGAGAAAACTTTATATACTTGTCCCCACTCTTAAACTAGAAGATTTTTGCTTGTTGCTGATTTCTCGCTTTCTCTACTACTAGTATACTGCACCATTCATTCTTAAGCAACACTGATCCACAGCCATTAGACCGATTCTAAAACCCTTTTAATATATCTCTTTCGTTTGCAATGCTCATTATTCCTACGTAAACCCTAGCTTCTAACATTTTCAAGTAAAGCATCCCGCTTTGATATAAAATCCACATTATCACTTCTATTCCAACCATTGCACATAATTAGTTCCAAGTCTCCATCTTTCAATCAAGAATTACTAAACGAAATAGAGGTGTTTGTTGTATAATGGGCTTGAGCTCTATTTTGATTAATAATGGAGCATGGTCTGAAACAGGAGCTTCTAGCATTTTACAAACCACATCAGGGAAAAAAGCCAACCATTCTTCATTGGCCATAACTTGATTGATCTTTTCTTTAATACAAAAAGGCATATTTGCTTTATAAACCCACATGAAAATCAATCCCTTAGACGAAAGGTCACACAAACCAGCATCATGAAGAGCTTCCTTAAAACCATTCATAAGAAAAAAAAAAGAACGTTGAGCGTCCTCCTCATTTTCCATATTAGAGGCAATGTAATTGGAATCACCTATACAAAGCCGAGGAAGCTGACTTTGAACTGCTAAAGCCCGAATTTAATTCCAAGATGCCTTCTACGAGAACTTCCTAGAAAACCATAGAACCTAACGATCCGCCAAATTGACATCTCGATAATTCACAGTTCCCTCAATGAAATTATTAGAATAACCAAAAATAGAAAAACCGACTTCATTCTTCCACATCAAAGACAAAACCCACCTATACCCATGCTATCAACCAAAAAGTAAGAGTCGAATCAAAGAAGATTACTTAATTCTTCCCTGAGAGTTAAGTAGAAAATTAATATAATCAATTAAAATAAAATTATTTTTATTTTTTAACCAATAAAATTAAAATCTTTAAAAATATGATATTATTACCGCATTTAATATATATAATTTCTTATTTATCCAATAGAATTTAGATTTAAAGAGGAAATTAATATAACCAATCAAAATTAAATCACCCTTATTTGTGCAATTAATAAAATCCAAATCCTTAAAAATATTATATTCTTTTCATATTTAATATGTACTTTATATAAGACAATATAATTTTAATTTATCTAATAAAATTTAGATTTAAATAGAAAATTAATATAATTAATCAAAATTAAATTATTTTTTATTTATTTAACTAATAAAATTAAAATCCTTAAAAATTATATCCTTACCACATTTAATATATACTTGATATAGTATACAATATAATTCCTTTATTTTTCAAATAGAATTTAGATCTTAATCGAAAATTATTATAATCAATCAAAATTAAATTATCATTATTTTTCAACCAATAAAATTAAACTCTTTAATTATATTTTTTTACTATGCATAAATTTTGTATGGGACATTTTTTTGTGATCCCAATGTTTCCTTTTCCCGTTCGTACTTTTATTAACATTTATATAATGGCTTAAAATAGAATTATAATAAAAAAAGTTGTTTCAGTATAAAAGAAAAAGCTGTAATTTTCAAGAAAATCTGGAAAAGAAATAGTAAAACAAGGAAAAAAAACCAACGGAAGTTTGCATTGAAAACGTTAGTCTTATTGAATTTTAATGATCCAAAATTCCGATTTTATTAGATTATCAATTCTTTTTATCACTTTCCAAATTCTGCCCTAAATTCGTTGCTTCACGGAATATTCTCATGATTCAGAATACGTCGCTTCATGGAATATAATTGATGAATTATTAATTTTCAATTTATTTATATTAGAGCATATTGGGTCGAGTTCTAAAACCTTAGTTGCATGCTGACTGACTTTATTATTATTTTTTTAAACATAAAAATCAAAGTTCTTGTTGATAAAATATAGTATTATATCAAATATGTCAATTATATTTATTAAAACTTATATAGTAAGGTAACTATGACATGTAGTTATTGTCTTATTGAGACTCTAACCGACCAATATAGTTATATAATAATTTGAAATTATTTTTAAAGGTGTTTCTTTGAACAATAATCCTCAATTTAATGGGAAGATAAAGACAAGTAAAATATTTTATTTCGCAATATAAAAAATCAATCGATTGAAATAGTAAACGACCTCAGTCTCTATAAGACTGAGAATACAAATTCTATTTTTTAGAAGCGAGCTTTATTGAAAAGGCATAAAACTTTAAAAAACGACCACAGAGCCAGAATACAATTTAATGGCAGTGTTTATTAGTTGATAATGAATTAATTCAAGCTGGAGAAGTCAGAATAATAATTAATATATATCGTCAAAAAATTTCTAAATTAAATTTTGGATGAAGCACAACGTTTAGTCATAAGGAGTTAGTCGTCCTAAGTGCAAGGTAGGCTTGACAAGGCTAAGCCAGGTAAAGCCCAAACCAACTTTAATTTTTCTTTACAGTGTACGAGAGCCGGTGATGGTGACGGTCATCGTGAGAGGTTGTTAGATTGGTAGGAGCGACCAAACCATCGATTTGGTTCAAATTGAATCCAATGAAGGCTAAGAAAATATAATTTGCAATTTTTGAATAATAGATTAAATTGAAATTAACATCTGAATCAAACTAAATCAAATCATCAATTTAATTTTAAATCCAACCGATGAATTATATTAAATCTACTCAAAATAAATTTGATTCAAATAAAATAATTGATAAACTGAACCTTCATTGAATAGTTGACCGAATCGAACACACCCTTAAAAGATAGGTCAGTAATAATTATGGTGCGATGCTTGTGACAAAGTTTTAAGGAAAGAGGTCTAAAACCAATAATTATCAGTTCAACGTAAATTTAACCCAAAAACATAAGGTTATCGTTTCCCTAAATCTATAATAGATAATATGTAATTTATATATATTCTTTTGAATAATATGTGAAAATTTACTATAGAAGCCAATAGAGGTTATGGTCATTTAACAAATAAAAAAAATAGAATATATTCTTTTGAATAATAACACTAAAAATAAAAAAAAATTGATCATATTAGATATTTCTGCTTGAAGATGATATTTGCAAAATATGTAAATCTTTGCAGCAGCAATTTTAGTCCTTTAATTGATTTGGACGAAAAATATGACATACGTATATGAGTTCCTACCACTATGATTATGTTCGGGAATAACTTTTTGAGTTTTGACTAGTTAAAAGTGCTAAATGCTAGTTTAAAAGTTGTTCAGTAACATAACGTTTGGACTAATTTTTAGAGATTAGAGTTACTTTTTGTGAAAAGTTAACCCATTTAACGTTTGGCTTTTAGCATTTCATAAAACGCTATCAAAACAGCTAACAGCTAAACTCTACTAAAATAACTATCAAAATAATTAATTTTGCCGAACAGACCCTGTATATCAATAAAATCAATAGAAGAACAATCCACACTATTAGATTTCATCGATAAAAAATTTACATTTGCAAATCAAATAAAACAAAATACTATATTTTTATTTAGTAAAAAACCCTGATAGAGAAGGGACCAAACACTCACAGGGAAAGGACAAAGGAACTCCAAATATGTAAATAAACAAATCTATTAAAAGTGAATAGCTCTGATTTTATTAAAAGTGATTAGAAGAAAGAAATAGTAGAAGTCGAATTAAAAGAAAACATAGAAGGTATGAGACTATCGTGAATCAATAATAGCAGACTTAAACTAAAATTCGGGTTAGACAATTAGAAAAAGAAGAGAGAGAAAAAATCCTACTTCCTTTTCTTATTTCCACATTAGTTAATTCGGTTTCTCAAAATTGAAATAACTCATACTTAATAATAAAATCTCTAACGTGACAATTACAAGTTTTTTTTCCAGAGATTTATGGATTTAGTTGAAGCAATTAGATATTAATTAGATAGAGCACCACAACATTAACAAATAGAAGTAATTAGATTATTTATATAAATTGATCATTTTCAACTAATTAGATAATTAATTTGTCTCTAAATGCCTTTTATTTAAAAAAAAAAGAAATTACTGTCAAAAATTATGTGTGTGTGTATATTTATTTGAGATCTTTCTGAGTGAATTGGTCAGCGCATTGGGCGTTTTCTCTTAATTTAAGTGTTCATGTGCTATCAGATTGTCCTTCTGAGCTTCATGATTGGGTTATTCATGATGTCACTGGTGTAGCTTATTCTAAGCTCTGTCTCTCAGGCTTTTGCCTTCTATTTATACAAAAAAATAATAATAAAATTGACGTCAAATTAAGTGACAACCATCCAGTTTTTTTTTTGGAAGAAGAAGAACAAGAAGACACCATCCCTTTAAGAGTCCTTCTAAAGAGCTGTGAAGTCCACTCCTTTAGGCTCGTATCCAGCCAGGTTTTGTGCTTTTGAGACTATGCTAAGTCGTTTTTTCTTGGGTAACGAGACCATGTGGATTTCTCTAATAAGAACTAGTCCCTTCAGCTTCCTTAAGACCTACCCAACTCCCTTTTTGTCTGCTACTATTTTTTATTACTCTTAAGTACAGTGATTGCAGCTGGTCCTTTTCAAAACGTTGACGAAAGCGGAGGACCCTTTAAGCCCACCACCATCAAAGCTCAAAGATGCTTTTCAAAAATAATAGTCATTGCTCCAATAGTACCTAAGAGCAATTCTAGTGTTGACGTGCATTGTAACTGATGTACCATGTGAAATAGAAGATGTGAATTATAATGTGGTTGAATGTTTATTTATAGGTAATAAATTTTAAAAAACTCTCTCTAATACATTAGTTTTTAATATTTTTTCATTCTTTTTTTACTTTTTTTTTTGGGTCCATAATTTAATATGCAACCAATTACTAAAAAGTAATAGATATTGACAATTTCTAAGAGACCCTCTAGAAATAGAAGGTGTAGTAGACAATGTCTAGTGATTTTTTTGACACATCAGCTTGACATTCTAAGTAGATATTAAGATTGGAAAACATTTTTTAAAAACTCTTTCTATTTTTCTGACATGTCAATTAAATAAGAGCAATTCACATTTGCATTGAAGATGCTCTAAGATTTAGATTACCACAGTTCTTGATTATTAAATTTTGATTGAGGATTATTTTTTTTATCAGCAAAATTAATTTTATTTTATTTATATATGTTGCCAGGAAAAGTTTAATATATCCCAGCACTAATTTTAGCTCATAGGCTCCCTCTTACACTTTATCTTAGACCGAAAATCTTAGGTAAAATAACCCGGTCAAGACCACTTAAATGAGCCACACAAATATTTCAAATAAAATTCCATATAGAATTGCACTAATATTGAATTAGAATAAACCAAACATAAATAATTTGCATCTACTGCAAAACTAAACTTAAGATACAAACATTTCTTGAGGTGAGAATTGGTAGTGAGCCAATATAAAACTTTGAAGAAATTTACCAAAAAAGCTTGTTGAAGACTCTTAGGGTCATCATTAGATCCAAGCTAAGAATTGATTAGAGGTTCTTTGCCAAACAATTTACAAACTGATTACATGCTATGTTAATATGTTTGAACTCCACTAGACTCATTTGAGACATTACAGAATTAAATTTGTTGAAATCTTTTCCGCCAACGCCAAGCCATTTTTGTTTCTGAAAAATCTAACAAAGAGCATTTCAGAAGTCAGATTTAATGATGAAAGGATAAGACGTATGTTCAGAAAACTAATAAAACTTTACAGCAGAAAAAATAACAATAAGCTCTGCCTCATTTGAATCCAAAATACCAATAGAAAACACAAATAATCTGTCCCAAAATAATTTCTTACGACACCACCTTCTTATTACAGAACCATAGTTTTTTTACTTGTCATGAAACCATTAGAGCATACCAATCATGGAAAAAGAATCCAATCATTAAAGGAAAAAGGTTAGGATTATTTGCAATGCTGTCTTTTTTTTTTACTGTACATGTTCTTATACTCGGACCAAATGGTATTCAGATGGAGCATTCTTAACAGCAGTGACTTCAAGTTTCCAATTTTTGACCATGTTAATACAGTTAATCAAAAAATGCAATCTATTTTCACTTGTCGGACCGCTTATTGATTATTTGAAACAGTGTTTGATATTGAGGAATCGCGAGTTCAAATTTTTATTGTCTTATTAAAAATATTCTCGTTTTAATAAAAAATTTTATTTTTATTGATTTAGTCCATAAATAAGACCATGAATCTGATTTAAATAAATTAATCCCGAGCTTATATATGAATATGTTTGGTATTGATGTTGAAACTAATTTTCCGAAAAAAGGATATGTTATGTAAAAAATGTTTAAATTATTTTGTAAGTTTTATGGTTATTATATAAAACAAAATTTTATTTTAAAATAAATTTACGTGATCTTTAATTAGAAATATTTCCAATAAAGTGTGATGTGTCTCAACAAGATCAATATCTTAAAAGTACTAATGTCAGACATACAATAGTTGATTTGTGTCTTGTGTGAGAGAGAGAAAGCGTGAATGAATCGACACTATTTACAGTTGCTTTTTTATGCTTTTAGCAAAAATGGGGTACATAAAGAAAGCAGAAATGGGCATGTGATGGCGTGAGTACTTTTTGGGTTGTTGAATTGAATATATATATATATATAGTTGGGCTGTGTTTGGCTTTAAGAGGTCCACGAAATTGTTTGTATGTGCATGGTAATTTCAAAAGGGACGTTTAGCTGCTTTTTCTGGTTTTGCAACAACTTCATTCAAATTGCAAATTTTCCCCTAGCCAAATGGCTGAGTGATGTCCCCACAATCAAAAGATAACAAGTTTGCTGATTTCACGAGAAATCTTAATAAAAAGATGGAGAGTGAACTTGAAAAAATGAATAGATACGTTCAACGTAATCGGCTAAATAAACTCTTTAAATTTTCTATAATAATATGATTATGTGATTATCTATAAACTAATTACTTATAACGAATATAAAAAGTTTAAACCACTAAATATGATAGAAGAACATGTGATACTGCAGACTGCAAAAGATAAAATAATCTATTTAATTCTCCTAAATTGCATATTTATCTAAATAAAAACAAACCATGCAAAAAATAAAACAACTACTTCATGTAAAATGAAGACATCGTAAATTCCATATAAATTGGAGATAAAATACGAGAAAGTAACGAAAACATAAAAATATAGATTTGTGCGGAACAGACATGTGAGTCAAGAATCCGCTCCTTCTCACCTATAATTACATGTTTGATTATTGTGTTTTGATGGAGAAAAAAAAAAAATGAGTTTGAAGTCTACTTAAATTGCATTATTATAATATATACAATTTGCATTCATTCAAATTAATAGATAATGGTTTGTGGAAAGCTAATCAAGCAATGGTATTTTAGCTAACAAGGCATTTCATATGCATGCAGCAGGGAGTAGGGATTGTATGTGCTTGACCAACGTCCTTGAGTGCTTCACACGGAAAAAGTTAATTTATTGTTTTTGTAATTTTTATTGTGAGCTAATGGAGTTACTTATTGTTTTTAAAATTTTTTAAAATTTGTAATTTTTAATTTCCCTCATTTTCTAAAGTCTTGAGCAATTTCAATTAAATGCGCACAAATATAGTGAAAATGTAGGGCCACAATTCTATATATTCTCACTGTCTTCTCAACTTCCATAATACACACTTACATAAATTTGGAACAAAACATAAACATGTAGTTGCATTCAACAAACGTATTTTGAAGAGATTGAGAAGACAGTTTGTAAATGGTGTCTCTTTATAGGGCTCGATTAATTTATTTTCATTGAAGGGGACTCCAAATAGGGTACAATTAATTCACAATTAGCACTACTAGTTTTTTTTCCATTTTATACAACTTATTTAGAATATGAACACGAAATTTTCATCGGTGCTCAATTAAATTATAAAATTACATTAAATAATTTGCAGTTAACGAAATTCATGCATATATTTACAAAGTAAAATATCAATATAGAAGGATATTTTAAAATTATACCAGAACAATCCAATTATGTGTCCATATTTTGAATAAGTATACAAATGTGGGGCATGCTTATGCTCACATCCATAAAGCCAAGCATACTATTAAAATTCACATTGAAAAATAGTTATCTAGTCACTCTTTGAAAACTTAAGTACATTAAATGTCTCTTTTTTTTTGTCTATCACTCGAATCGTTCAGAGCGCAATTTGCATACAGATTACACAGTTAATATTTTTAAAACTCAAGTTAATGGATAAGACTTGCTTCACGGGTTCATTCAAGTCCATCAAAATAGAAAATTTTAAAAATTATTTCTATTTTAATTTTTCCAATGAATCGTCAGAAATTCGTTAATTTTAATAGAAAGATTATTATTTTTTCATTTGCTTGATCAATAAATGGATCAGGAAATTGGCTATAGAAAAATCAATTCTAAAATTAATAATGTGCTAGTCTAAAAATATCTTTATTGGCATATTTCAATATTTCAATATCTCTACAATTAAAGTTTCAAAAGAGATGTCTAGCATGAAATTGGGCAAGGCAGGAGAAGGTGTAGTTAATAATGTCATCTATGCTGAAGATGGGGCATTTTGATCAAGTTATTTTGGGCTGTTTATTTGGGTCAAATTCGATTCTAAGTCCTAAATTTTTTATATAGGGCTTCATTTACTTATGTATGAAATTTTTTTGTTTTATTAATAGAATAAAATTCAATTTGGTCCCTGAACTTATTTAGTAAAATAAAAAAGATCAAATTTGACTTTTTGAATCCATTTAGCCCTTAAATTTATATAAAATGATTAAAAAAATTAATTTCACTTTTTAGATCAATTTAATCCTTGAATTTATTTTAATTTTTATAAATTAATGATTGATTTAATTTAACATAATTGACTTTTCATCTTTTTTTGTCCTATACCAAGAACACTCAAATTAAACTTTTTCAACATTTATGAATATAAGTTTAAAATTCATATAAACATCATTCCTTATAATACAATAAATTTATAAACATGTATTATAATTTTAATTTATTCAACATGAAAATAATTTCATAATCAATAACTGAAATGACCCATTAATTTATTTTTAAAAGAATTTTTATTTAAAATTTAATTGTAAATTTTCACCAATGAGAATTGGCAAAAAATAATATTTTATGCTGCGAACCGAACCTGAAAATCGAATTTAAATAGTCTAACTCAGTCGAAAAATCCTTAAATCAAATGGAATTAGGCGAAATCGTTGGGTTAGACCAAATCGATTCAAATTGAACCGAAACTATTTAATTAAAATAAATAATAATAATAATAATAATAATAATAATAATAATAATAATAATAAACAAAATAAAAAAAAAAACTCTTTCCTCTCTCCTTCCCCGTTCCCTCTCTCTCTCGCGCGCGCAGCAGGCTCCCCTCCCCATTCTCCTTCGCGTCTCCGGCCAACTGGCCATGGAATCCGGCGATCGAGCACCCAGACTTAAAGTGCTCGACGAGAGGAGGAAGATGATGGCTTTGGTTTGTGTAATTGGTGCCTGAACTGGTGGAGATCGCGATTGGAACGCAGTGATGGCGAAGGAGTTTTTCGGCGATCTGAACCATTTTCGGCGACTCCAGGCCATGAGGTGGTCATCGATCTTCTCCCCACGACGCTGCGAACGTTTCCCCTCAAGAAATTCTGGCGATGGAGCATTGAAGATCGAATCACCATGAACGGCGGAGGAGTGGCTATTGTCGTGCTCGATCCGACAAGCTGGAGGCCTAATCTCGCGCAAATGACACCGAAAATGGAATCCTTGGTGAAAACCGAGTCTGGTGGTGGTGCCCTTGCAAAATTCTGGGCAAGTCCGATTTTCCGGCCACCATGCACGGCGGCGCAGGCGGCGGTTCGGCGAGACCTCCGAAAAATGCAGAATGCTGCATTTCGCATGCTGAACACGAATTCGAAGTTTGATTTTCAATCGGTATAATTTATGTTTCAGTTATTTAAATTCAGTATAAATTCGAAATAGAAAATTAATACTGTTAAATTAAATTGGCTTAATTAAAATTAAGTGAATTACATGAAAATTACTTGTGAAATAAATTTTCAAATTTATTAGTGAAATTAGCCAATTTAAATGGATTACAAACAAAAGTGATAAGGATTTATAAATTGGAAAAAATGTAAAATAAAGACAGTTGAATTGTTAAAGGTAGAACAATATAAATATCGAAATTGAAATTGAGTGAAATTGAGATTGGAGATTGGGAAATGACTGTGAATTGCCCGATGGAAGGGCTGTGTATTGTGATGTGTAAAATTTAGACAGAATTAATATAATATATGAATTATTTTGGAATAAATCGATTAAATAAACACATGTGCTTATGTGTATAAATGATCTTAATAAATTATAATATTAAATAAAAAAAATAAATTAATAAGAAACAAATTAGCTAATTAAACACAAATTGTTTATATTATATTTATTTGATTTTGGTAACATATTTAGAAATGAAACTCTAAATGGTATTGTGAGAATAAGAAGAGTAAAATAATTGAATAATTGTTATTTCGAAACTATATTGAATTTAATTGCTAAAACAATTAAGTATATGAAAATGTGTATAAATAAAATTAGTAATTATTAAATTGATTTGTAAAGCACATAATAAAA
>CANUEX010007217.1:0-98877 GCA_948099535.1 Jatropha multifida
AAGGCCCTGTGATAGTTTGAGTCATTAAAAATATAATGAACCAACTTGTAGAATATTTTCATGTAATTATGGTGTTGAAATCAGAAATTAGGCTTACTACGGGCCTCGGGGGCCTTAAGCTTACCCAGGTCCTAGTGCCGGTCCGGCCCATGGAAACGGGTTGTGACAATAATAAATCTATCATGCATTCATTATTTTTAAAGCATCATATTTTTATCCAAAGAATAGATAAATTAATTAAAATAGATATATGATTGTACACGTAAAATAATTGCAATAAATTTATCATATCGATGTATAATGATGGACAATAATTTGCCAGATAATAAGAATAATAACTTCTATATACATAGGTAATAAAAATTCATTGATTTCAATAATAAATATAAATAGAAGTCAATGTTATATTAATACATAAAAATCGAAAAAATAATGTGATGTTGTCAATCATGATCATATAGAAATTTCATTTCATAATTATATTTTATATTTTAAAGCCACAATCAAAGAATCATAATACATTTCTCAGTTTAAAAAATATGTATTGAATACATACAGACAATAAATAAATTAAAGTTTATGTTTTTTATTACCACAAATTAGATTATAAATTACTCACAGTAATATAATTTTTAAAGACATATAGGAAATTACCTTTTAAGTGTGAATAAATCTAAATACACCAACCTTAATTTTGGTTGTCGCAAACTATAAGTTATCTTTTTTTTTTAAGCGATTTGAGCAAGGAAACGATATAATAAAAATCAAAACGGTAGAATGAAATTGTGCTGATAACGTGTCATAAAATATAAGAAATAGATAATATATATATTAAAATGTAAGAGACAGAAGAAGAGAGAATAGAGAGAAATTGATTTAGTATTACCAATCTTAGTTATACAATCAATAGGATTAAGGACTATTTATAGAATACCAAAAATCATCTTTAAATGACACAAACTTACACTAAAAGATACAACTCTTCATCCCAAATAATATAACTTTTGGATAAATTTATGAACATCTATTATATTATATAGTTTCATAATAATATTATTAACTTTTGTTTTTTCTTCCTATTTAGAAATCTTAATGTTTTGATTACCTATTTGACTTGAATAGATCTTGAATCACTCCTTGACTAATGTGTCCTTTTAAAAGATTATCCCGCAGTGCAAAAAATAAATTCAAATTATAATTTTTTTCTGTTATTAAAATTTTTTAATATATGAAAGATAAAATTATTTTATTTTATTAGAAATAATAAGTTGGAAGGCACGATATGTCGACAATGAAAATATGATACTTAAATAATTATTTAAACATAAAAATTAAAAGAATGGACAAAATCACAATACATTAAAAATACTTTCGAGTTCAAGAATTTTAAAAATTAAAGATTCATATATTGAAAATTTGATGCACCGCAATGAATATTGTTAAGAAAATCACAACGGTGACTATATGTCATCTATGGACGAAACTAAGATTTAAATATAAGAACGAGAAATTTAGATGACACATAAGTTAAGACAATATGTTATGGAAACAAAAAAAGTTCAGACAACAAAATAGTGAAAGCATTTAGAAAAAATTGAAAGAAACTAAAATTTAAATATTGAAAATGTAAAGTAACTAATAAATATATAAATATAATTCTTGTCTTGGATCCATTTATGAACATTTAAATGATTAATTATTTATCTATAATTGATTTGTCATTTGATGTAAGACATTTTACCTGAAATCACCAATTTATTGCATGAGTTTTTCTAAACCGTAGAGGATAGTGTATTATTATTATTATTATTATTTATCTTTCTGAAATGTTATTAATTATTAATTTTAAAATCATCAAATTATTGCACTTTTAGACTAATCTAAAAAAGAAATTTACTCGCAATTTTTTTGCGAAATTAATTTAAAAATGCATCAATTAAACAAAATAATTCAACGGTGGGACGCTAGGACTTAGTTGATCCAATAACTATACTGTTCGTTACAACCACCAAAAGGTTTATGGAGCAAACGGGTCAGCCATTGAACTCAATCCGGTACAGTGGTTTTGACTCTGAAAGCTGGACCATAGAGCTTATCTTTTTTTTTTCTTTTGCTTTTTATTTATTATGATAATATTAATTAGTCTCACGAGTCTGTTTTTTCCCTTTTACATGTATTATTAATATAGGAATATAGAATATCCATATTTTTATTCAAATTATATTAAATTTATAATAAGATTATAAATTTTTTTTTGAGGGGTATAAATTGGGATGAATAGGAATACATTAATTGGAATTGACTATTGACATGATATGTGGTTAAATTAAAATATTATTTAATTTTTTTAATGTGAAAGACACTTAAATTTTTAATCTTAAATGCAGCATGAAAATTTGAAAATTTTGATATATATGATTAAATTTATTTCCGCACGCGAAAAATGACATGCAAGAATATTATTTATTATCTACTTGCAAAATCAAGTATTGAAGTGCTCCATCCATTTGGCAGTGGCGACGTGATGCTCTTTCAAACTACTAGTTGTTCTTCATCCAGAAGCTTCTCATATTAATTGTAAGCAGAGAGATTTTGGCAGTTAACACGATATTTCTGTTGTTGAACTTTACATAAGTCCCGTGCGATAATGGAATTCCAATTAATTAATTAAAGCTTAATTTTGATGAGGCCCATTTAGCATGCACTTAATGCTTTTTATATCGGTTTTATTCCGCAATTTTTTATCAAGTCATAATCTTTATTAATTACTGTAATAAAAAATGTACAATATTTTAAAAAGTTGAGAGAGTATTTCGTCAAACGTTAATTAAGTTTTTTTATAATTATATTCATTATTTTTTTAATTCAGCTAATTAAATAATTAATATATTTTTTAAATTTTAAGTTAATTATCTAATTAAAAACAGTTATATGATAGATTTGGTGGAGTCTGTTTAATAAAATTAATTGTTAGTTGATTTAATAATATTTAGATATTAAGTGTCTTTGAACAAAAATAATTATTAGTTATTTTAATAAAAACTGCTGTTTTATTAATTTTTTTTAAAAGTTTTAATACATTATATTAAACTCTTAAAATTAGTTAAAAATATTATAAAACACGACCATAAAAATAGTATTTACAAAAATTATTTAAAAACACTGTTGCTAACCGCTCGTATAAACCGGTCCTAATAGTACACTTGTTGCTGTGATATGTGGACATCTTCAATGGTGCTGCCACGTTAGCTTTTGTTAATTTATCTTTTCCTATTAATATCAGATTTTGGTTAGGGAAAGGATTTTTTTTTTATATGTCAATGTCATTGTGCGTCGCATGTGAACTTTGGAGTAGGTCTCTTGTGAACCGTTACTGTCCATCGCAATAAATCCCATTCCTTTTCAGTGAAAAACCAAAAAATAAAAAATAAAATTTTGATCTAATATCTTCTCTAAATAAGTTATTAGATACTACGTAATTCAGTAAAAAAGAAAAATACCTCTTTAATCTCTTTGGAAATATATTTCACTGATATTTTAATAAATTAAAAGAATTATTTATATTATTTTAAATACAAAATAAAAAAATAATATTAAAATTTTCCACTTAAAATTGTTAAAAATAAATTTTCCATATGTCTTATGAGATATTTTTTAAAATTTCCGGACTTTATAAATCTCATTTCACCAATAAACTATTTTTCACTCTTATTTTTTTAAGCTTTATTCTTTTTCCATGTAACTACTTTTAATATTTAATAATTTAATTTTCGTTCAATCATATTTTTAATTAACATACTTTACATTTTTGTTTACTTCATAACGTAACTCAACAAAATAATTATTATTAACCAGACAACACTTTTTTTCCTATTATATATAGATATAAACATTTTTTTCCTTTTTTTTTTTTTTAAAAAAAAGGCCTCTCTCCTCATCCACGTACCATTCATACAAATTGTCATGTGACCGTTCATTTAGATATTGTATTAAAAATCTATGATTCTAACAATTATATACATACATCATATGCAAGTGTGATATTAATGAAAGAAAAATTACCAAAAACGATAATAAATTAAACTGCATGATAATTGGAAACCATTTTTATGTGCAAAAGGCTGTTTTACGTTTCCTATTCTGCACTTTTCCAATTTAGCACGCAAAAATTTTGATAATGTCTCATTGTTCAAATAATAAATTGGGTTTGTTACACGGGGCAATCTTCTTTTCACTTGTACTGTAGTCTGATAGTGGAGACTGGGGACGTTTGACCTGAAGCATCCTTGCTTGACCTCAGTGGAGACTGGGATTGGTAGCTATCAACTTCTGTTTAAGGCTTTGTTTCTTTTATAAAATAACTCATCCGGAAAATATTTTTCAACATGAAGTAAATTAGTAATATATAAGCTGCATTATTAGCCATTTATTTTTTTAAAAAAAAAAAAAAAAAGAAATGGCATTCTCTTGCGGCTGACTCTTGCTTGGAATACTATATTAGTTCCTTGTTGAACATGTGTAAAATTATTAATTTGTAGTCATCAGTCGGCAAAATTGACTTGTGATGATGTGATGTTGCCAATACATGAATTTCTCCAATTTGAGGCGTGTGGAGCCAAAACTACATTAGCAAGGAGTTGTTTTTATTTCATGTAGGTTCCACTGAAAGAGTTCTACAGATTATAATCATATAAATACCATTATTGTAATGATTCGTTATTTGAATAAACTCATAAATTCATCGGATAATCCTAAAAACAAAAACACACTCTAAGAGAGTATAAACATTCTACATTTTTGAGAAATATTTTAGATTCAAATTCCAACTGAGCTTATAGTGAATATGATTCTGCAAGAAATAGTCTTTTTTTTTTTTTTTTTTAATTAAGAGACTGTATTTTGTTCTAAAATTATTATTGTCAACATAATATTCAAGAAAGATTCATGCAAAACATGAACTTTCTTGTCATCTCAAATTGTTTTCTTATCGGAAGTTATCTCCATCAGGAGCATCAACTATATCAGCAATGGTGAGTTTTTCCCTGTTGAAGAACAGATCTTCCAGATTACAAGGTCCCACATAAAACGGGGGTCCATTCCATAGAGTTTGCGCAAAGTGTTCATGGATCCTCTCTGTTGGATGGAAAGAATCCCACCAAACGTGTTCATTAGCATCGTCACATAGCTTGAAATCACCGACGTCCTTCTTGTTCCCTCCGCAGGTGAATATGCCTCCATAGGGTCCGCTTCCACAGCATGCATTCACTCCGTCTTTGAAACCTAAAAAATAAAAAAAAATAAATTCCATAATTACTCAAATTTCATCAATTCAAACCTTTTAAGAAGTAAGTTTTTCATTTCACGTACCATATTTGGATGGATTTTGGATCCTGTCATTAAGCCAGTTATAGAAATTGGAGCTGGAGTACTTGAACCCTTTGAATAGATGCTCAAGGCTAATAAGAACGGCTTTCAAAGCATTGTTATGAGCCAATGCTAGAGAAGAAGCCGCCTCAAAGCAGCCATCTTCACTGGCTTTAGGGTTTATTGCTCTCATTATTGGAAGGCAACCTAACGGACACAGGCTTAGAAATGCAAATTTTCTAGCCCCTTTCTCATACAATGCCTACAAATTAATTAAACAAAAAAGGGTTAATAAATTAATTAATTACTTGTAATTCAAAGAATTCTTAATATATATATATTACCTGAATTGCAGCGGTCAAATTTCCAATTACCATTCCAACGTACACTTCAGGGATATAAATTTCTTGCATTTTGGGATTTCCCAAATAACCACCTAAATAATCATTACTTCCTATGCTTACGAAATAAACTGCTTCTGCAATTATCTCTTTCGATTTTACTTCTCCTAGCTTTTCCGTCAACGATTTTTGCACCTCTTCAAAATTTTTCAGCTGTGTTGGTAGATCTATTGCCTAATATAATAACAGTACAAAACTATTATCAATTAAATCGCTAAAATTTAAATAAAGATTTTGGACTATATATAATACCAACAGAGTCCTTACCAACCCTTGATTCGTCTCAGGCAGAACACCACCTCCGCCGGAGGCAAAGTTGGCACCATATGAATAGTCAGCAGACGGTTGCAGAAACGGAGGAATTAATGGCAATTTTGCATATTGAGCTGTATTAATAATTTTCGTAGCTCGATTAGCAAAATTAAATAACTCATAAAGATCATGATACTAAGGTAAAAGAACTCATGGAATGGACTGTACCGATATAATCCACAATTACACGGCCATCGGAAAAACGACCGGTAGGTGCTTCAAAGAAGCCATTTTGACCGTAAGGTTTTATATCTGCTCTGTTTTCAGGGATGGTATTGATGTAATTATTGTTCCCAGCATCAACAGAGGAATCACCAAAGATGAACAAGGCACTAGTAGTAGTGGTACTAGCAGATGTCCTAAAAAAGATTGAACATAGAAATATTACGCAGAAAAATAAATAACCTATGCAAGAACTGAGCATAGCCATTGCAAGAGATTAAGCGAAAGAAACGTTGACCGTTGATATTGAATAACATAATTTATATAAACCTTGTACTAATTGCTTTTCTCTGCAGGCGCTTAGTTCTTCGATTCGCCCAATGCAATGTCGTTCTGTGGCGGTGATAAAATATATAATTAGGTGAAGAGATTTGGATGTGTAAATTACTTCGTAATTATCTCCATAACTTTGTAGTTGAGGCGTCATATTGTTGTCGTTTAGTCATCGCATATTTGTTTAGCCAGTCGCTAACAATCAAATCCTAGTAAAATAGTCTGCACATAACTGGTGTGCAAGAAGATTAAAATTGTTTAGCTGGTGTACCTCATTACATAACCAACAGTTGATTACCATTATCTAACAGGAAAACAAAATACTTTTTATTACTATTTTATATATTTTTTCTCCCTGTAAAGACACTCATAAATTATTGCATCATAAACTATTACATGGGTTGATGCGATAATTTGGTTGTTGTCCAGATTTTGAATGGAGTTGTTTCACCTCTTGGGCCTGTATTAGCTATTGTCAAGCCCATAAAGGCTTGTTTGCAGTCTCAAGGTTCCTATCAAATCACTCACATTTACAGGGAAGCAAATTTTGCAGCTGACTGAATGGCTACTTTCTCGTCATCTTTGGAGTTGGGCACTCACGTCTTTGAATCCTGCTGGCATCTGTTCTCTCTTAGAGCAGGATGTTAGGGGAGTTGCTTTCTCCAGCCTAATTTCTAGTTAGTCTCTATATTTCTCTTTTATTAACCAAAAAAGTATATTTTCTTAACAATAGTATTAATTAAATAAATTTACAAATAAAAGCAAACGACGCCGGATGGTTAGAGACGAAAAGACGTATTTGTGCACCTGGTTGAGGAAGGAGGGGTATCTTCGTAATTTAATTCGCCCTCGCTAAAACAAACCCATCTTCCTTTTGTTCCTTCCTGGTGTCTCCTTGCTCGATCTTAACCCTAACAGAAGAAATTCTCAATTTCAGACAATTCGAAGCCTTCCAGTTCTAAATTAACAAATTCTAATTGGAATTAGCACCAAATCTGAAATAATTTGACCAATGACATCGTCCAAACGACATTACAAGGAGAAAATCGCTCGTCGCAAGTAAGTAACGAGTTCGTGGATAATCATTTTGAGGTAGTGGTAATTGACGCACTTCAAGTTTCTCTTCATATTTCTAACAATGGAAAATTTTCAGAGAGGAGAAACCAGAAGAACCAGAACCACCGAAATATAGGGACCGTGCAAAGGAGAGAAGAGAAGATCAAAATCCCGATTATGAGCCCACCGAATTGGGGTCTTTTCATGCGGTCGCTCCTCCGGGTGCTGTTGATCTCCGGTCAGCTGAAGCGCATAAAATTTCCATTGAGAAGAGCAAGTACCTTGGAGGTTCGTGTTTTTGCAACCAAAATACTATGCCTATAAATTGTACCTTTTCTTAGATTTTGTGCTTTTTTGAGTTAAGCGCTAAGTGGAGAAATGATGTTCAGGTGATGTGGAGCACACGCATTTGGTGAAAGGATTGGATTATGCATTGCTTAATAAAGTGAGAAGTGAAATTGATAAGAAGCCAGATGCTGGAGATGATGCTGATGCGAAGTCTAGGTAATTGATGTTTATTTATTCATTATTGAATTGTCCAAAAAATTCTTTTGTTGTGTTTCAAGCGACTATGATTTGGAGATATGGAAGTAAGTTTTGAGTGTGGTAGCAATTATTTTCGATGTTATGAACTATTTAAGCAAGTTAATAAGAAGTGTATATGAGTATAGTGAAATGAAGTTTTGCTAGTAAATAAAAGATTAAATGAAAGCTTGAGGGCATACTAAATAAACGCAGGCTGAGGGGAAGCAAGTTCCTCATCCTTTCTGATATGTGATTATATCATAAAACTGCTGATGTAGTTTTGTTAGACCTCGGAAAGGCTTAACACTGTTCACCCACGTGTCCAGCTTGTTGGTAATCGATTAACAGTCATAATAAGAAACATGGATTGCTTGTCATTAGTCAAAACTATCTGTGACATCTTTCGAGATTCATTTATCTTGCAAGATGGCCAAGACATCTTCTAAAGCTTGGTATTTGTCTTTGTTTGCATTAACATATTCTTGTCATTGGTTGACAGAACTTCCAAGGAAGACCAACAATTGTCATTTCGCACTGCAACTGCAAAGGTGTGCAACTTTTTGTGAATTTGTGCAGCTATGGATAATATTCTTGTTTTAGTTAATTAATGAGAAATTACTTTCTCGCTTTTCTTAAGTTCTTTATTGTTTATTGAATGTCTCATTTCCCTGTTTCAGTCAGCGTATCAATGCATAGTGAAGCCTCAGACTATTATGAAGACAAATGAGATGTTTCTTCCTGGTCGAATGTCATTTATTTTTAATATGGTATGAATTTTCTTGCTCTCTATGCTTATATTAATTCATAAATGTATGGTGTATTAGTGGTTGATCAGCTTTCTCAGTGACTTTTGTTATTCTGAGTGCAATTTTTATTTATCTGTCTATAGTTTTAGTCTTTACAGAAAAAAGGGGCATTAGCTAGGTTGCTTGATAGCAAAATTGGCGGCACTACATTGAGTAGAAAATATGAATTTTAGGCTTCTCTGAGGAAATTACTGCTATAGTTTTTTTACATTTTTTTCCTGTTTACCAACAGTCGTTGATATCATATACCTTGAATAGCCAAGATAATTATGCTAGCATTTTCTGAGTTGAACTCATTATAAACAAATGAAACAATGAATATTATTTGTTGCAGCTTATGGGGCTATATGGGCCTTGGACTTGCCTAGTGGCTGTAGTAGAATGTTACTGTTAGGTATGTAATGGTGCCATGCTTTTTGCTTGTGCAAAATAGGAAGGAATAGTGGTGTTAGATTTCCTAAATGGAGCCTAAGAACTTTTGGCAATCATTGGGTGAAGCTATGAATTTACTGTTAGAAGAGATTTCATGCAAGTTCTCCTGTGATTATTTTCATTATTGTTGCATACTATTTTTGAAGTCACTACCATCTTTTTCCTCCCATTTTTTGGTGCATTTTTTAGGAGGGTGGATACTCTAACGACATCCCAACCACGTTGCACAGGAGTAGAGCAGATTGTCCAGTGCCTGAGGTTTGTGTTTCCTTCATATGTTGCAGCAATCTAGTCCAAGGGAAACAACAAGGCATATCTGATTTTAAATGTTTTGTGTAGGAAATGGTTACTGTTAGTGTTGATGGATCAGTGCTGGATCGAATTGCTAAAATAATGTCATATCTTCGCCTTGGATCTTCTGGGAAGGTTCTCAAGAAGAAAAAGAAGGAGAAAGATGCAAAAGGTAATTGCCATGTGTCACTTTCTTGTCAATAGCTGTACTTTTTTTTTTCTGAATCTTATGTATCCTCATTTTGTTATCTCAATAAAATATACTATAAAAAGCTGAATAAAATCATCTTACCCTTAATATCAATGCTATTGATTACATTGCAGACTTCATTATCTTCTTTATGGGAACTTGAAAAATCTTTAATTTGTACTGAATTTGTACTTATTATTGTCGTCCTTCATCAAATGCATCATTCAGTTTGTGATACTTCATTAATTCCTTTGCACAAGGGTTTTTTTTACTGTCTTTATTTTTATGTACAGGAAAAATTTCAGCTATTGGCAATGAATATGACGAAGAGAATAAGCATTCAAAACCAAATGGTGGGATCTCAAACAATAAAACTGAAAGAGAAGTTTTGCCGCTGCCGCCACCACCACCACCTCCCAAGAAAATTCAGCCCGATTCTCGAGAGAAGCAGGGTCCAATAGTTACCCGGGAAGAAGAAGATGACATATTTGTGGGAGATGGTGTTGACTATGCTGTTCCTGGAAAAGACATGAGCCAAAGCCCTATTTCAGAGGACATGGAAGAGTCTCCTCGAAACAAGGACAAAGTTTCCTATTTCAATGAACCTGTTTATGGCCCAGTACTGCCTTCTGGACCTTCTCAGGAATGGCAAGATATGGTAAGTAGATAGCCCTTAAGGCGCTAAATCTGCACATGGATAAAAAAAGAAATATGTGAAAAAAATAAAGCTGAGGAGGAAATGCTTCAGATTAACTTTTAATTTTCAGTTACCTTATTTTGGTGCATATTGTTACCATTGCATTTTCTTCTCCTGTCTGCTTAATATACTATTCTATTGCCTGTTTGTTTCAGAATGGATATGATGCAATGCAAGCACAAGCATTAGCCAGTGGCTACCAGGGAGATTGGCAGGACTACCAATATGCTGAGCAATTGGCATATTCTGAACAGTATCTCCATCAAACTGCTCAAGCATATGACATGCAAGCAGCTTCAAACATTGCACAGGACCCACGCTTCATGACTCAAGAAGAAAAGGATCGAGGTTTAGGGTCGGTGTTCAAGCGGGATGATCAGAGGCTTCAACAATTGAGGGAGAAAGATGCCAGAGAAAAGGATCCCAACTTTATCTCTGAGAGTTATTCAGAATGTTATCCAGGGTATCAAGAGTATAATCGTGAGATTGTAGACAGTGATGATGAAGATGACTTGTCAAAGATGGATATGGGTGGACGAGTAAGTGACCCATCCCAGAATGTTATTTTACTATACTTTTGTTTTGCCAACAAGAAAAAAAACCTGCTGGACGATTTTAAAGTTAGTTGTCTTATATAGCAGGTTCCTCTAATCTCATCTTAGTATTTACTTCCGACAAGACCTTGAAAAAAATAGTTATGCCTGTGATTTGTCCTTTTAAATTTTGTAATTGGTATTAATCCAAAGAAATCTGACAATGGTGCTTAATTATATATCAAAATACTGTCCAACAGGCAAAAGGTCGTCTTCATCGTTGGGACTTTGATGCAGAGGAGGAATGGGCAAAATACAATGAGCAGAAGGAAGCAATGCCAAAAGCTGCATTCCAGTTTGGTGTGAAGATGCAAGATGGAAGGAAGACCCGGAAACAAAACAAGGACCAGAAGCTTAATAACGAGTTGCACCAGATTAATAAAATACTAGCTAGAAAGAAAATGGAGAAGGAGTCCAATGGTGACGGTGGCCATTATGATGATGATGTACAACTTACAAAGAAGGCACGAATATGAAGTTTGGAACTCAATTGATGCACAGACTATTTATTTGTATCATATATTAACAGGTCACTTAATTTTGGTAAGCAAAGTAGAAACAGCTTTAGTTCTTCTCTTTCTTCTTTGGTAGGTTCTTGTCTCCATCTTTGCAGTGTAAAATGAATGTGAGAACAATCTAATAACCAGGGTTCTGTGCAGTTTAGTTATTATTTGATATCTTATGTTGTTTTTTGTTCCTCGATTAATTCTATGATAGAAATGCGCTAATTATTTGGATTGACGATTACAGATAGGCCTTTTTTGGTTTTAGGGTATTGGTCTTTTCATTTTTATATTAGCTTAGCCCCCGCATTTGTGAACTTCTTTTATTTAATAGACGAGTCTTGCTGTCTAGATTGCCACCGGTAACTGTGGAATTGTGTTTTTGTTCTGGCGATAGCGTCTTCGGATTTTGGATTAAGCCATCATTTCTTGTATAATAGGCTGCATAAAGGCTTCGAACTTGTTTACTTCTGTTGCGAGTTTAGATTTTTCAATTGATCAAAATTTCGTCGGTAAACATCGGGAAATTAAAGCCCTATTTTGATAAATTATCTTTTTCAATAGAAAAAAAAACGAAACATTAAACTCAAACAAATTATCGGATTTCGAATCTCCCATCCAAGTGACCTGCACAGAAACGGTGGACTGTAAAAGAAAAAAAAAAAATTCCGCACAAAAAAAAGAGAAGAGAATAAGATAAGCAAGATGACGATGTTAGATTTTAGAAGTCGTCCGAAGATATCTCCCTTCCCCAATACAAGAAAAAGAAAAAAAAACAAGTAAGGGTAAATCCTTATATAATATTCCTGGCCTTAAAAAAGAAAGGAAGGAAGAAGATTGCCTACGATACTATGCTCGTTTTTAACAAAATTTAGGCCAACAGTTTCTGCAATGATCTGTGCTCTGGAAATTTAATTTTAGTGTATGATATAGGTAATTAATTATGCCGTTCTTGGAGGTCTTGAATCTGCTGCTAAGATGCATCATAAAACTGTCAAATCAAATGACCATCTCCTTCGTCATCAGATCCCTATGAATCGCTTGGAAATTGATGCGTGGAAATCTGAGAATCGGAGAAATTGAAAAGATGAGACTGCAAACAAGAGAAGAAAGTGGAGCTCCAAAGAGTTGATAAAGATCCAGAAAACCTTGGGAAGCAATTCAAACCCAAAACAATATTTTATAATTAAAATCCCGCTCGAGCTCGTTGTAGAGTCTGAAAATCCTTCCTTGTTGCAGCCAAGATCACCATTTTCTGCCTTCGTGTTCCTCTCGCTTCCTTTCTACCCAGGCCAGGCATCTGTGTTACGACAGAAACGGCTTTTTCTACTTTACAGCGATCAAAAGACAATGTCCTGCCAAATCATCTCGACCTAGCCAGTCATTCACCACGTCATCAGCGCGCGAGCACGTCAGCCACACTGTGCCATCTGTCATCCACATGTCGGCATGAGAGGCCACTGACATATATACTTTCTAGACATGTCATCACAGAGTGACCATTGGGATTCACGTGCATATAACGCCACGTCTTCACTGGCCATGTCATATGTTTAACACTTCGAAACTAAACATGTCATCAACTGTTTGCCAACTGTTGTCCAACTCATCATGGTGGTAGGACCATGTCAGTCTCTCATCCTAGCACACACCATGTGTTGGAATCCAACTGTAAACATTTCGAAACTCAGAGTATGCAACGTCGTCCACATGGCCCCACATCATCGCAGTTAGCTAGGTGTCAACCACGTCATTACCAACAGACACGTTATTCACGAGAGCTTATATCTTCCACATGGCACTACATCATCCAGGTAACTCCAACTATGTGCCACATCATCACAAGTAGACAATTCAAAGTGCTAACTGCTTTCCACGTGGCATCACATCATCTGTGTCAATCAACTATTAGCCGTATCATCACCTACGAACGCACCTCTGGAGTTTGCTAGCTGCCATCCATATGGCGCCACATCATAGTAGAACACGTCATTCACATAATGCCAGCTATCTGCTACATCATCCTTGTTAGCCAACTGTCGACCACATCATCACGCCATTAACACCATTCACATAGTGCCAGATGTACACCATGTGGCACCACACCATCAGTGTAGCTAACTGTCAGCCACATCATCAAGAGAAAACACGTCGTTCTTGTGTCCAGCTGTCTTCCACATGGCGCCACACCATACGTTTATGCCAATTGTCAGCCACATCATCACAATAAGACATGTCATTCATATAGTATCAACTGATCGTTATATAATCCGTTGCTGCCAACTGTCAGCCACATCATCACCTTAACAGGTAATTAAAATTGTTTACATAATGCCAGCTGTGCGACACCCCACGCTGAACATCTAGTTGGCCAACTATCAGGCACATCATCAGTAAACGCGTCATTTAAGTTGTCAGTCATCTTCCACGTGGCAAACATTGTACGGTTGCGTCACCTGTCTGCCACATCATCACAGCTGGACACGCATTTCAAATAGTGTCAGCTCTCTGACACAAGGCGCCACATCATACGGTTGCGCCAACTGTCCACATCATCACAACATCACACGTCATTGACATAGTGCCAGCTGTCTTCTACGTGTTAAACGCACGAGAGAATAGTTGACACGTCAATAAACTGTGCATCTTCTTCTGTGGCATTTTAGTTGCTGGACATTTGATAGAGAGCCTGGCCCATATACTAACAAACAAATTAGGGCCCATAGTTTCGGACCTTTCACCTGATATTTGTTTTAGCCTAAAAATGGCTTGCACAGCACAGAATAGAAACAAGTCCTTATATTAAGTTCAGTTCCTCCAATTCGAGCCCAACAAACTTCTATGAAATAAATAAAAACAAAAAACTAATCAGCAAGTTCCTTGACGTGCGTCGACTCAAATTCAAAGCGTCAGAGGCTGGGGCTGGATCATCTATCTTCGTTTTCGTTCTGGCGTTTAGGTGTGTGGCTGCCTGTGGCCATCGTTGTTGTTACCGACAGAAACTTCAGATCGCGTCAGAGAACGCACAATAGCAGAAAGGTACTTTTGTATATCAATCCTTTGGCGTCTCTTAAAATTAAATTTTGATTCTAAGTCTCTTTCGTTACCAGAGAGGAAAGGCAACGTACTAACGTTTGTTTACAAGAAACCCTGCTTGGGAGCCAATTGATGTTCTTCGTGGTTTTTGCTTGTCCGTTTTTGTGAACTAGAAGTTTCTTTGTTCGTGTCTATGGATTTTTTACTGGTTTATTTCAATTTTCTCTGCACAATAAAGAATTAAGATGCGAAGATGTGAACCTTTTGAATTTTAGACGTATTGGATTGGTTCTTAAATAATACGGAGTCTTCGTTATCACAAAGTTGAAAATTCCCTCACTTTGTCAGATCATAAATTTTCTTAGGAACTTTATCTTGGTTGCCTCTGTTTACTTTTATATTTTTGGCTGAATTGTTTAATTGTCTTTTTTCTACCCTTTCAAGTCCTTGAAAGGTAACCTTTGATAATTGCAGTGCAATCTCTTATTATTTTGAATCATTGGCCACGCATATGGTGTAGTACATGGCAACTTTTGAAGGAAAAGTTAGATATACTTCACTTTCTAAGCAAGAAAATCAGAAAAATATGTACCCTCATGTTGATGACTATTGTAATCCTGTATGGCCTGAAACGAAAGGTGTAACTGCTCACCATTTAGGCTCAAAGTCTGTCAAAGAAGATTATTCTGTCCAGTTTCCATTTGAGTCTGAAGACTTCATTGATGGGGAATATGATTCGAACGAGGATATTTGCAATGCAATGCAAATTAATAAGCCTCCAGAGGTCAACCTGAAAAATGTTTTAGGTGGTATAGTTGCAATTTTGACGGGACGGAATAAAGGCCCATCTGTTCCAATGAATCAACAACTTCCTAGTTCAAATGTTTCGTTTCTTGGGTCTGAAAAGAATGGAGATACCTATTTACATTCCTCAGTTTACATACCAAGTGCCCCTCCACTTTTGGAACCAAGTGGGATTAACTATATTGCGTATAAAGAGGTGCTGGAAGCTGAACCCCCAGAATGGCTACCAGATAGTTCTACTACAGTTTGCATGCAGTGCACTGCTCCTTTTACTGCACTTACCCGTGGAAGGCATCATTGTCGGTTTTGTGGTGGTGTTTTTTGCAGAGCATGCACAAAAGGAAGGTGCTTGCTACCCATTAAGTTTAGGGAGAGGAATCCACAGAGGGTTTGTGACTCCTGCTATGATAGGCTTGATCCTTTACAAGGAATTCTCATAAATACTATTAGCAATGCTGTGCAAGTCGCGAAGCATGATGTGATGGATTGGACATGTACAAGAGGGTGGTTGAACCCTCCTGTTGGTTTGTCCATGGAACATGAGATATACAAAGCATCCAACACATTGAAAAGCTACGGCCAGGTGTGATTTTGTTTTTCAACAAGTTTCTTCTTATGTTATTGATGTCTGTCATAAATTCTTTTTCCCGACTCATGGTTATGTGTTTACTTTTTTCCCTTTTATACCATGATTAACCAGCTGAAACCATTGGTTCTTCTGCACAGATCCAGGTATTCATGGTCATTAAATCTGAAAAATTTTGCATGACATGGCAGGTTGCTAGAATGAATCCTGATAGGTCCATACCTCTAGCAGTTCTAAAGGGAGCCAAAGGTTTGGCAATATTAACTGTTGCCAAAGCGGGTGCATTAGTTGCTTACAAAATTGGTACTGGTTTGGTTGTTGCTCGAAGGTCAAATGGATCATGGTCTGCCCCATCTGCCATATGCTCTGTCGGTTTAGGATGGGGTGCGCAGGTGATATTTCATAGCGTTTAATTCATCCTTGAACTTCTTAATTGATACTACTCTGTGGATGTCCACAGATTGTGGTTTATCTAATACAACACAATTCTATGCAAAAATAAATTTGAGGATATGCATGTGTCCAGGAAACTGAAGGATAGTTTTTCCTTTTCGTTTTATGATAATGATACTTTATTGTGTTTTTCTATGATAGGAACAGTTACTCCAGTCTCTTTCTTTTACTATACAAGAGGTTTTTGTTTGTTGTAGATGTATGCATATTGATGTCGCATTTTGTTGCAGTTGATTACTTTTTTATTCACCCTCTATTTTTCAGATTGGGGGTGAGCTCATGGACTATATAATTGTCCTTCATGATATGAAAGCTGTGAAGACATTTTCTAGTCGCATGCATTTTTCACTTGGTGCTGGTTGCAGTGCTGCAGCAGGCCCTGTTGGAAGGGTGCTCGAAGCAGATCTTCGTGCTGGGGATAGAGGTTCTGGCATGTGCTACACTTACAGTTGTAGCAAAGGTATTGTATTCTTAATGTTTGTTTTTTGACCTACTAGAAGAATAAACTGCCCTAGTCTTATGGATGGCATTATTGACCTAGAACTGAAAAATTCTATGAGAGGTTACTGTCTCATTCTTGTGCATGGTGGTGTTTTAATCATATGGTTCATAAGTCAATATATAGAGTCATATGCTATAAAGGTGTGGCTTTATGAGGATTACTCTATCTGCAGAGAGATCCTGGAGTACAGGGATTAAACCTTCTGTTTTCAAGGTGTTATCTTCTACATTTCTTAGTTTGACCTTCTTGTGAAATTCTCTTTTTCTTTAGTATTGGGGATCTGATTGCACATTTAGGTTTATGAACATGCCTAATGCAAGTTTTGCAATGAACTAGTTTCGTGGTCTCGAACCACAATTATTTTCAATCGATTGATTCCAGAAAGTGTTTGATCATCATCAATTGCTACCCTTGCACCATAATGGTTTTGGAACACCTGTAGCACTACATGTTGAATTAAGCATATTATTATAGAAGCTTATTGATTTCGGAGTATCCTGATAATGGACTAGTAAATGGTTGTTGAAGCAAAATTGCAATAGTGAACACCGTTTTTCAAGTCTCTTGTGTAGCCCTTTTCACCTCTTTTAAACTTTGAAAGTTGGGATAACCAAGCATTTCTTCTTTTAAATTTAACAGGAGCATTCGTTGGTGTATCACTGGAAGGGAATATAGTTGCAACAAGGATGGATGCCAATCTAAAATTCTATGGTGATCCTTATCTCACTACAAATGACATTCTGCTGGGTAATGTGGACAGACCAAAAGCTGCCCAGCCCTTATATGCTGCCCTTGAAGACCTATACTCGAGTCTGAGGTGCTAGTCGCCAGTTACCTCTGCAGATGTGAAATCTGAAGTCTCCATCCGAACTTAAACTTCTCTTTGCATGTGCTTTGTCGCCTTGGCTGTTGATATGTGCACTCACTTGCTCCTGAATTTAATTTTATTATAGTTTCATCAAGTTTATTGGGCCTATGTTCTTGCAGAAGGAAGACATTTTCATGGGACTGTATATATCAATTTGTTATGAACTTTCATTCAATTTAATTGATGTGCATTTGCATGTATCCGACCAATATGATTATCATAATGTAAATATTCATACAGTTCAGCAAAATTTATATATAATTGTATATTTTTATGAACACAAATCCTTCCTTTATATTTAGAAGGTTATAAGCTTAAAAGTTGATGACTGTTTTTTTCTACCTCTGCATCATAATATTTGTCATATTTGAAAAAATAGATTGTTCTAAAATATTCGTCACATTTATAGTTTCAAAGAATAATAAATATTTTTTTTTAAGTTTGCTATTTATTTATGATTAATAATTATTACTTCAATTTAATAGTTGTTAGAGAATTAATATTAGATAAATGATAATATAATTAATTTATTTAATAATTTAGATAAATTTAATGATTTTTTAAAAAATTGTGATATTCTAAATGGAAAAGAATGAACCCATTGTACTTGGTACGAGTCCATTTGGTTTCCATGAGAGTTTAAACTTCAACTTCAGGAATTGTGTGATTGCAGGGCCCAATAATTGGAATTTCCTTAGTCAATTAAGCAACTTCGCTAGAAAAAAAAGGAAAAGAGAGATAAAGTCAATTAAGCAATATTTCTGAAATTAAAATAATCCGTACGTTAAAAAATTCTATTGGCTTATTATTAAAAAAAGAAAGTAGCACGACTCCTTTGCAGCAAGAATCATATCGGCAACTCTACTGTCCTACGTGGCACTACTTTTAATCCGACGGCCAATATTGAACCTGAATCTGCCTCCTGTCTTGGTTCGACGCAAACGAGGTAAAATAATTGGTTTAGAAATTGGAAAACCAGGCGGTGCAAAGTTAGCGGTGCTCTCCAAGAGCACACAGCAAGGCTTATACAAGCAATTAAGTAAGTCAGTGCCTTTAGTATAGTAAGGCTTACACAAGCATAGTAGAATCAGAGTTCCAATCAAGCGAAAAATGGGAAACAAGGTATCTTCTTTGTTTTCCAAGCTTAAGAAACCTAAAGATCGGTTTTTTGATTCAAAGGGCATCAATGATGATGATGTATTCTTCACACCCAAGTCAGTTAACACAGACAGTAATGAAGAAGGTCATAAGAACCCTGAAATTCAAGAGGTATTGCAGTCTTCTGATTCTGAAACTGAAGATACTGATTCTCCAATTTTCGTCTGTGAAATTTGTATTAAGAGGAAGGCATTAAATGACTCCTTCAGTTTCAAGGGTTGCACACACTTCTACTGTACTAACTGTATCGTTAGATATGTTGCTTCCAAGCTTGACGATAATGTTATGAACATTTCTTGCCCTGTATCAGACTGTCAGGGAATTTTAGACCCTGATTTCTGCCGGTACATCCTTCCGAAGGGTCTGTTTGATAGGTGGGGTATCGCTTTATGTGAGTCTATGATTGATAGGTCCCAGAAATTTTACTGTCCTTATAGGGATTGCTCTGCCCTCCTGATTAATGACACAGGAGTGGAAGTTGAAGATACAGAGACAACTTGCCCTGTTTGCAAAAGAGGATTTTGCATTAAGTGTAAGGTTTCCTGGCATTCTGAGATTGGTTGTGAAAAGTTTCAGAAATTGAGGAAGAAAGGCGATGATAATTTGTTAATTGATCTTGCAAAGAGGAAGAACTGGAAAAGGTGTCCAAAGTGCAAATTCTTTGTGGAAAGATCAGTTGGTTGCTTCTATATGAAGTGCAGGTCTGTTTTTATGCTAAAAGTAACTCTGGATTCAACAAAAACAAGCAGTCTCTTAGTAATCTGCTTTGTGATATTTAAGAACTATTAAATTTCGCTCTCACAGAATTGAGTGTTGGGTATTGCATCTTTCTGTTTATGAAATTATTTAATAAATTCAACAAATTCATCAGGTTTAAGATTTTTGAACAAATTGAGAGTTGAAATCTTTGTTTTTCAAGATGCGTATAATCATTTCTGCGAGTCCTAGTCCAAAATCGAGAACATAACCCAAGGATGGAACTTACTCATATGTCATTTTATAACATGGATGCCTTTTTCCCAATTTTACCATGTATAGTGCATTAGTTTTGCTGCTCCTGTGCAAGTAATTACAGTTCTTGGTTGAATTCCAGTTCCTCAGTAGCTAAAGGAGAGGCAGAACTAACCGTGTCGATCATTAATTACATGTTTTTTATGTTATCATAGGTGCGGATATGCATTCTGTTACAAATGTGGTGCTCGCTCAAGCACTACTTCCCATGCTTGCCCCAAATGTAAGTATTGAAGGTGCAGACAATTTACCATTTCCTTTTACCGGTTCAAACACTATTGTACATATGGGGCTTTAATATTTAATATAAATGGTTCTACAATTACTATACTTCAACTATTTGAATGATAGTAAGTACCAGTTTATCGTTGAAGTTATAGCAGTAACTTTTGAGTTATGAGTAGTGAAATGATGTTGCCATGTTAGCTATCTTGAGTTCTTTGATCATCTATTATCCAGCTCATTCATCAACTATCTAAGCTTTCTTCTTTCGTTTCTTTTCTTGCCGAAACCATGGAAATTTTTAAAGAGGAAATGATTGTAAATATGCATTAATCTCCGTCTGTTTTACATTTAAAAAGAATGTATATCGTGCATTCTTGAATCAGTAATCATCTGTTGATTAGTATGACCTTTATTTCTTGAGACCAACAAAGACAAGTATATGAAAATTCACAGTTGACTATCGATTAGGCCCTTCTTTCTCTTAATCATTCACGATGAAATCTTGGGCAGAAGTCTTTTGGTTTTCCATCAAATTTTATTTGTTCACATTTATTTTCTTTGGTGCTTCTCCTAAAAATGGATACAGTGAAATGGATTTAATTATGTTATATCTAATGCAGAAATGCGATTTGATTTCTTGCTTCATGCCTGCTGATACAGCAAAAAGAGATTTTTCCATGAGCTGCTGCTTAAAAAGAATCAGATTGACTGACCTTCATTTCTTTCATTTGCTTTTCTTGAGAAAGAGATATTGGAAAAGCCAAAAGAAAAAAGCATTACTTACTCGCCAAGCTCCATTGTCTTTTTAAGTCCAACAATGGTTTTTAGATGAAAGAGGATAAAATTAAGAAATAAAGCTTTCAGGGGAACAAGAAAATGACGAGAAAAAGTGAGTGAAAACTAGAACGGTTCTCTTTTCTTTTCTTTCCCTTTTTCATTAGAAGGCCGTTTAGATCAAATGAGGTCTGATCACAATAACAATAAAATCAATTTTCTAAAATAATGTGAACTGAAAAAGTATTTTTCGAAATTATATTTTTATGCATTAAAATTCAAATGAATTATATAATAATTATAATTTTCACATCTTTTAAAAAAAATTTTAATTAATATTTTTTAATTAATGATTGCAATTTGAAATTAATGATATATGCACCTACTAAATGTAATTAAATAAATTTTATGGGCTCAATATACAAATTGATACCAAAACTTATCTATCACCAATTTTTAGGTTAATTCATTAAATCTTTTAACTACTAGTAAATTTATTAAGTATTTACTAGTAAACTACTAACTATTAAATACACTTCATACATTTTTCAACTAAAATATTAATAATTTTCATATTTTTTAATTACTTCATAATTATTTAATAAGTTTTTTTAGTAATTATTATGCAATTTTGTAATTTAATTTATTTTAAAAAAATTAAAGGTGCCATTCTTTTTAAAGTAAAATTTAAGAGTCAGTGAATGCGTTTGTGTATTTTTCATAATAATCAAAAGGCACATAGTCAATTTCATCGTGGATTTGAACTGCAAAACTCACGATTCAAAGTAAAAAATTTCTTTCGGCACTCTAATCTTTCATTTAATATCTCAACTAATAAAATTATATTTATTAAATTTTTTAATTTATAGATTTTTTCTATTGAATAATCTAATTTATAAAATTAGATAAAAATAGATGCTTATTAAATAATTAAAAAATATTTAATAATATTATTGAAAAATTATAATAATCATATATTAAAACAATATTTACATATATAAATTAAAAACATAAAAAGAAATTATTGTTGCTAATATGAAAATTAGGAAAAATGTGGAGGCGAATTACTAAATAAATTCACTAGTAAAAATGGTAAATCGCAGAATTCACTCAAATCAAAAGCTTTCCATGGAAGCAAAATCATCAAACTACAATCAATGGAAACAACCAAAAAAAGGTTCAAATTTTAATTTTGAAAGGTAATCTCAAGAGGCAAGAGCTAACAACAAAGAATCTGCATCTCAAACCCAAAATGGAGCTCACGAGTTCCAAAATTGCCATGAAAATCAAACAGATTGGAGTCTGCACAGAACCACAGGGCAGCCCAGAGCCACCAGAACCATCAGAAAAGCAACAGGAGAAACGTAGTAGATCAAGGAAGAAGCCAAAATTGGAGAATTCTATTGCAGGGATGGATAATAAGAGTGAGATTGTGTACTTAGACGACGATAATGATGACTTTGGGTTTTGCTGCACACCCAAATCAAACAAAGGCAACACAAAGCAAACTGCAATTTCTGTTGAGCGGTGCAGTGAAGAAAGGGACCTTAATCTCGCTATCATGGCTTCCCTCAAATCCACCACCAGAGCCAAACCCATCAAGCAAGAAAATTTCGTTGATCTGTCCCAGGATAATCAAGATTTTTACTATTTTGATGACAATGATGATATCAGGGTACTTAAATTCAAACCTGGTTTTACTACTTTTAATAGAGGAAGAACTCTTTTTGTCGATTCAATGAACGAAAATGGACAATCTTCAAAATCCCAAAACGACAGAGAATTCGTCTGTGAAATTTGCATTGAACCCAAGAGTTTTGATGAGTCATTTACCATCAAAGGCTGCACTCATTCTTACTGTAGAGATTGCATGGCCAAATACGTGGCTTCCAAATTGCAAGATAATATAACCTATATTCCTTGTCCTGTGTCAGGCTGTGTAGGCTTGTTAGAGCCTGAGCATTGTCGCTTGATTCTTCTCCAGGAAGTGTTTGATAGATGGGGTAATGCTTTATGTGAAGCTCTGATTCTTGGGTCTGAAAAATTTTATTGTCCTTATGAAGATTGCTCTGCATTGTTGATTGACGATGGAAGAGAGGTTGTAAGGGAATCAGAGTGCCCTAATTGTTTTAGAATGTTTTGTGCACAATGTAAGGTACCTTGGCATTCAGGAATTGAATGTCAGGCGTTTCGTAAATTGCCTAAGGATGAAAGAGAGAGGGAAGATATCATGTTAATGAAGCTGGCAGAGAATAAAAATTGGAGGAGATGCCCAACATGTAGAATCTTTGTTGAGAGGACTCAAGGTTGCAGGTATATGAAATGCAGGTATGTTTTGCATTTCTTTCTTTTCCTTCCTTTTCTTTTTTCACCTTTTCTCTTTTTATGTTTGTTCGGGTGTTCTCTCAAATTGTCAAATGGGTTTTCTGCCTTGTGAATGGTTTGCTTGATTGATCCATTAGCAAGCTTAATTATTTTTTTTCTGTTATACTTGTTATCATTTGTGTTATATCTGAGGTAACAGGTTCATCAACTTAATCCTGACTGAATAGTTCCCATTAAAAACAATATTTTAGTATGGTTGTCATAAAGCTGCCCTTTTTTCTAATATGATCTCATTTAAAGCTTTACAAATGGTAAATAGGGAGAGTTTTTAGAGTTCCGATCAGTTTTAAGAGTTCATTTCTTGATTCTTTTCTTGAGTACTCTTCGGGAAGGTGGTAATCAAGCTTCCTCGGACTTATAACATTCATAAACATTTAATCCCTTTGTTCTCCTAAATAAGTATCTGACGATGAAAATTGGACTGGGTAGATATGCTAGCAATTATAGACATTCAAAAATAAATCATAAAGGATATGATATTCACACTTGAAATATTACTTTCCATCTGAATGGTTAAGAGTCGAATCGATAACTTTGCATAAAGTTTTAATATAGCATTTTCAGAATTTTCATTACAGTTATAACTGAATACTTGCACATTATGTTCTAATCAAAAGCAGATATCTTAAGTTGCATATTGACGTTGGCATTCTTCTTCTGAACTATGAAGTACCGTGTACAGAAATGTGGAATATAAAGATGAAACTTAGCATGCTTTTGGTTGCTATTCATTGATTGTCTAGTTTGTGCAATATCAATGTCTCAAAATCCAATATTTTCATTAAAATTTGGGGGAAAAAGTTTGAAAGAAAACTCTGCTTCATCACCTTATATATATATATACTTGCAGATGTATAATAAGCATGCTTCCAGTTTTCTAGCTTTTATGCAGCTTTGATGAATACATTGCTATTAGAGACTATAATCTTGAATATTCTGCAAATTGAGATTTTCAAGCGACAAAATTAAGTTTGGTGACACTGAATTTCATTCATTTCATTCTTTCCAATTACCAAATTGCATCTTTTTGGTTGAACAGAGGGTAATTGATCTCCTTTCATTTCTTTTGAGTCATGAAGTCCTATGAAGATATAAATCATAGCTAAAAGGCATAATAGATACAGGCTTTATAATTAATTGATAACTATTCTTCTTAGAAATTTGCAACTAGATCAATTGAGAACTTCATATTATAATCTTTATTCATGTTATTTTCATATTTTGTTTGTATTCAACTTTTGTCAAATTACATAATTTCTGTTCAAGTTGCACAAATGAATGTCTTTCCTATGCTATTCTGAATTTCTTTTACCTCTTCCCTTTTAAATATATATTTTTTCAATTAATATTGTTAAGCTTCAAAACCTTATTCTTTTCCCTTGCTGTGAAAGTTATTTGTCATTTTCAGTTAACATTACTTCATGGATCTGTCATAGGTGCGGAGCTTCCTTCTGTTACACCTGTGGAACTTCTAAAATAGGCAACGATCATTATTGTAGTTATTGCAAGGGTTAACTCCTCATTATACTGCAGTTTCTATATTGACTTGCAAGAGACATGCCTATTCAATTTTGAGTCCGCCATCGCTGCTGTTCACAACAATCCTGACAGCATTATCAGCAACCTCTCCCAACCTCAGCCTAAAATGCCATTTCTATAGTGACTTCGTAGAAATTTTAGAACTATGGCCTGTTTTGTGCTTACCCTTGTTTAAACAATTTGAACTTTGCAGCTGTAAAATATCCTCAATAGGTCTGTGAAATTTGAACTTTGCTGATTAAGAACAGCTTTTACTTAATTGGTATGTGGACTAGCTGCATTTTGTGGATGATGGATAAATTATGGTTGAAGAATAGTTTTCTGATGTTGTCTTTGGGGTCGGTTGAACTAATTGAATATGTTTTGTGCTTTGTCTCGTTTTTACAGCTTTGCACTTCTTGGATAATTTTACAGGCCTTGTAATGGCTGCGAGCTCCAATACTTGAGGAATATGGTGATCCCATTTTCTAATTACATCCAAATCTTGCTTGGAAACTCCTTGCTTTAGCCCGAAAAAGAATCACAGTGACCAACCTTCAATAAATTTTTTTTTTTTTTTATTTATCCTCTTAGTCTTTGAAAATTTATTTTTTGCCGTCCTTAGTTCTATAAATAATAAATATAAAGATATATAAAATTTCTAGAATAATAAAATGATGTAATTTTTTATTGTATTTTTAATTTTGGATTTAAGCTTGAATTTAGCTTAAATTATGCGGATCGACTTTTTTTTTTTGGGACTTGGCTCAAGTGCAGTCTGATGTTGGATACTTATGTGTTTAATTACTGAACTATCTTAGAGCCCCATAAATCAATCTGACTTTGGAAAGGTCAGTTTCGTCATTATGCACCAGTAGAACCACTAATTTCAAGAGGAACCGAAACTTCTCCGCTTTGTCCGGGAGGATAAAACGTCCGAACTTTTAATGACCAAAATGGCCATGTGCATTAACATTTAAATTGGATTATTCTTATCTTCCAAGGGCATTACTGGAAAATGAATATCGCTGATTGAAACGTTTTGCCTAAAGACGAAAAATGGGAGCGAAAATGGTGCGAACAAGAAGAAGAAACAGAAACAGAATCATGATGACATGGTCCAATAATAATCGGACACGTCGATTAAGATACTGGGAAAAAGAATAAAACAAGAAATTTTTTATTGAAAAAAAAAAATTAGAAAGTGCGGTTTCATTGTGAAAAGCCAAACTACCTTTGTTGCTTCTTTCTCTCTATCTTGATGCTGAAGAGAAGGTTCAAAAACACAAAAGAGAGCTTCTGCTTAGTACCGAGTACAGACACTGCTACTCTTTTTCTGTACCTTAAGCTTAAATCATGAATTTCTTTAGCTTTTTTCAGAAATTTAATTATTAATTACCACTGTGGTTCAATTTCCTTGTTCTATGTGATCAATTTCTTAAAGGTTTTTAGTTCATGCAGAAAATACATTCAATATTCAAACTAAATGAAGTTTTTTTCTTCTCTTTTTATTGTATATATGTTCCTAACAATATTTGCTTATTGCTATTTGCAGTTCTTGGGATCTGTATAAAGAGATTCACATTAAGGAGTTCCTTCTGCAGAGTACAGTGAAGTTCAATAAATCATTTGATTGTGATTTCTGATTAATTATGGAAGAATATATTAATAACATTCTGTCTTCTTCATCATGGGTTGATGGAGATTCAAAGGAAGGTCAAAATTGTAATCATAAACCCTCAATTTTGAATGGCTGCTTGAGAATTGGAAATGTGGGTCTGCAATATGGTTCAGCTGTCCCTGCATTAGGTTCAGTGGATCTTAGTTATCCAAAGCAGCTTGTAGTGGATGATGAGGCTGGCATTGATCTTGGATGCTCATACAATGGCAGTGCTATGCAAAATCTACCATCAATTCCACAATTGTGGCCTTTAGCCTCTTATGATAGTGTCTCTTCTGTGTCTGCTGTGATGGGAGAAGACAAAATGCAGCAATTCAGTCTTCATGGAGGAAGTTTGGAAGATGAGACCAACTTTTTGGAGAAGAGATATGTTTGTATGGATCAAATTCTGCAACTTGATAAGTTGGCTGAAGCAGTCACTACAAAGGTATGAGCTACCATATTTGTCTTCAATTTAGCTAATTGCACTTATATAGAGATAAGCTGTTTGGCATCTAGATTGAAATTTCCTTTCTGGATTCTGTTTTGCTGCTTCTAACTTTCATGACTAGAACACATGAAATTCACTCACATTGGAGAACACGTTCTTTTTTTTGTAGGAGATGAAAACACATGTTATGTATTTAGTCTGTTTGGAATTTAAGTTCATGAGCTTAAAAAATTTAGCAAAATTAACGCAATAATGGTTGGATGAAGCCATTTCTTGTTTAGTTTTCTTTACATATAATGTTGCAGGGTAAGAAAGATATGCAAAGTTATCCTGTGTCTGCTTTCGCAGCTGGGCCCAATACAACAATGGCATCAAATGGAGCATCATTTCTGTCACAGGTGCTAGTTATACTTCAGTGTTCTTTTCACTGGTCAATTTATAAATGCAACTTCTCATATAGTTCTAATACAATCTTATTGAGTATTATAATACCAAACCGAGTTTTCATTTTCAATTGCAGACAACATCAGCTGCTCCTGCTGGTGACTGCAATGGAATGGGAAAACCTCGAGTAAGGGCGCGTCGTGGACAGGCTACTGATCCACATAGTATAGCTGAAAGGGTTAGTCATTCTCATAGTAGTGTTTTAGTTCAAAACTTATTTCTTATATGGATATTCAAAGTCATCATCTTTTAATTTTTCATGTAAGTACAGCTTCGGAGGGAAAAAATTGCTGAAAGGATGAAGAATCTACAAGAACTTGTACCTAATTCTAGTAAGGTACTGTCTTCTTTTGGTTCTGCTGTATTTGTTGCATAACTGTTGTTCAGGCCTTCAATGAAACTAGCACATGGTTGCAGATTGATAAGGCATCTATGCTTGATGAGATCATAGAGTATGTCAAATTTCTTCAACTCCAAGTGAAGGTACAATAATGGGTGGTATTCACAAAAATTCTTTAGGAATTGCCCTTGTAACTAGCAGGCTAGTTTTGGTTTCAGTTTTCAAACATAACTAAGTTGTAGGATTGTTTTGCAGGTACTTAGCATGAGCAGGCTAGGAGCAGCAGGAGCAGTCATTCCTCTCATTACAGATGGTCAAGCTGAGGTACGTTATTATTTCAGAAAAAAATGTAACTTCTGTGAATAAAGTTTTTCTGAACAGCAGCTTAAATCGTAGTCCCTAATGAGCTTGACTTAGCATCTCCATTCTACACATATATTTATATATTTACAGTCTATTCTAACGGTATATCATCTGGCCTTATTTTTAGGGTTCTAAGAGTCTGTCGCTCTCCCCGTCAGCTGATTTGGGACTTGAAGTTTCTCCATCTGCAGACCAAATTGCCTTTGAGCAAGAAGTACTTAGGCTTTTTGAATCCAATGTGACTACAGCCATACAGTATCTTCAGAGCAAAGGCCTGTGCCTCATGCCAATAGCTCTCGCTTCTGCCATATCTAGTGGGAAGGCATCGTTATCATGCAGAAGTCCATCTGGGGAGAAGAAGAAATCTAGCTTCACTAATGCTTCTGATAACGGCAACCGCAGTGGCAGCCCCAATAGCAACTGCAGCAAAATCACCATAGCCAATGGTTGCAATGGGATTCTCAAGCAAGAAAAGGCTTTTTGCAGAGAACTTAAACCCAGTACATTACATTAATTTCCTCAACTCATAACTCATTTTTTAAGGTTTGTTGAGGTAGCAGGTCGTTAAAAAATCTAATAAAATTATTGAAGCACAGTTCTCATTTTTTCCCTCATTCCAACTAGTGCATTGTGATAAACTTCCCTTTTCCTGCAAACCCTTTCTGTCATTTACTAATTTGAATTGGATTTGCAATTGATCATGGTAGTTCGAGTAAATGATAATCATGAAACATCACCCCGGAAGAGCCTTTCAAGTATTTTGTGCATTTACATATTGTTTCCATTTAAAAACTCCAATTTTGCGCAAGAAAAAAAAAAAATACAATCTCTCATTTCCTAAATAGCTATTATTCATGCCTTTTAAATTTAAATTTACAAAGAGTTTAAAAGAATATATATATAAACCATAACCTTATAAATTTTTGGCAGAAATGATTCCTTTACCAACATAAAATCAAACTTGTAAAATAGCCTCAAGGTGTTACATACAGGCAGCCTCCTACAGACCACCACAAATAAAAATTTATCCACCTTAACAAATAATAATAGCACAACCACCATTCTATTTCACTGATTTTTCATATAATTTATATCTAGTTTAGAAAATTACCTCGTTAAATTAATTTTTTTTAAAAAAAATTATATATATTCTACAATTACTCTTCCTCGACATGGCTCTTTCCAAAGTACAAGACAGATATGTAAGGGGAAAAATTGGGTTTGGGGGATGCGGTGGGGGGCGGGCGCTTCTTAATGGCCTAATCTATATGGAGACAACAATGGGGGGATACAAATACAATAATTACATTCCTACTTCTCTTATGCATTTATATAGGAAAATAAAAGGAACAGAATAAAATGAAAAAGAGTAAGATGAGCAGAACATGGGTCAAGAGCCTCAAGGCTTCGTTAATATCCATTGGCTGTTTTCTGGGATTTCTTTCTGAAATTTGCGATGCTGCAATGGGGACAAATGTACTCCAGTCCATCTGTCTTGGCATAATCCTGTCATTAAAAAGATCAATCATGTTGCAGTTTGCTGATCCACTCAAAAGGAAATAAACATAGAAAAGAGAATGAAACTCCAAATCGCCAATGCTCAATTGATGTTCAATCATAACAAATACTACCTTAAAGGCACCAAGCCCTTGCCTCCTGTCGCAGCCGAAGTGAGCCCATTCACCACATATTCCACAGTTCACCCAATCACCAGCTGCACTACTGCTTAGCCAGAAAACTGTTGTTAGGATCATGATAGAGAGATAGATGGATAGATAGAAAAAGAGAGAGAAAGAGAGAACCTGTGACACAACAAGCAACATTCTCCATCTACATCGTCATGGGCCAATTCATATTCTAAAAGGTACGTTTCATAATGTCTTTTCAGTGTATTTCCAACACCCTGGTAATCGTTCAGAAAAAAAGAAAAAAGAAGCATTGATTATTCCCAGATCTCAGACAAGACAAAGCAGTTAACCCCAATTTGCAATAGGCCAAGCAACAAGGCATTGCCATCGGTATAATTAAAAAGAAAGAAAGAGATTAATTTCCTAGTGATATAGAATTAGAACCCAAGAGTAACAAAGTTCAAAAGGAAAGTATGGCCTTTGTCTAATGCTTAACAACTAAAATTTTAGCGCATCTAGTTGAAGCCAAGCCCTCCAATATTGTAACAAACTCTGAAGTTATTGAATAACATAAAACAACAGAAAAATCATCAAAAAGAAAGACTAAAAAGAATAAGAAGGGCACCATACAGTCATTCTATTGGTCAATGTATGATTGCGCATCTTTGAGAAAACTTGTCCTTTCCAGTTGATACCATTCCCGACATGAAAGCCTCCTCTTGAAACAACCTGAAAAACCAAATTTTCCACTTCATACTAAAAAATCTGGGCAGGTTTCCACCAAACTTAGCACAGTGAAGAGCTTACCTCTCTGTATAAGTTAAAAAGGTCCAGGCGTTTCGCATTAAGGATAGCATCAGGAAATTCAGCCAGTCCACCTTGAGGAACAAGGCGAGTATGTCCACGAAGGATCAAGAACTGCATTACATCCCTCAAAAACTCGTCCTGCAAGAGAATAAATATTTGGTCGCAGGATGTTAGAAAATAAAACCTGATGCAGATACCAAAAGGTCATTTTCATCAAATTGCAATATTGCGTCTCTCAGGTCCAAGAACATTTCAGCAAAATATTTATTTTGTCAGACAATCTGTTTATGACTTTAAATACATACTTACAAGAAGCAATGTTAGTGGCAGAGTCAGTTTACATAGAATCATGGGATTGTCTCATATAAAAGAAGAAAAATGTTCAAACATACACATTTGGAAAAGAGGAAGATGAATCTGGGAAGCGCGAAAATTCGAGGATCAAAAATAAACATCTATTTTCCTTTGGGCCCACCTAATTTAAATCTCTCCAACAAGATAAAGAGAAACTTTTCTCCTAATTATTTTTCTCCCATATCCAAACAAGATGAAGCAAAATAAACGGTGGAATCTTCTCAATATTTCCCTCTATTTTTGTTCCCAAACAAAATGTAAATGCAGAAGTCAAAGTGAAAATAGTACCAGTCCAGTCCTAATACACAAGTTCATACATTCAGAAGCATATGCGTGCGAAATAATATAAACGAAGTGTTTATCCAATAGAATTTGGGAAATGAAAAATGACTTGTACCTCCGAGCAAACTTGTATGGGTGCTCTGCCACAACCGTGTTTCTTCAAAGGTAATGGATTTAGAGAAATAATCTGCTGAGCCTGGTAAGAGCTTGACAGAGATTTCCGATGCGATACAGGAGCTGGGCCAGCAACACCATGCTTCACTGGAGCAACTGGCAAATTAGGCTTTCCTTGATCTCCATCATATCTTTCACCCTCTGAAAATCCAGAGAAAGGCAACATCTTATGGCGCCGTGTATGAGGAATTGGCCTCATAGCAGCAACATTCAGTTTCTGTTTAACAATTCCTCCGTTTTCACGTTCAAGGCCAAAGGAAATCAATGGTTTAGTTTCTCTGCATGGCACAGATCTTTTTCGGCTAGGTGCAGGAGGTATCAACCAACTAGGCGGCCTAGTGAGGATAGAATTGTTGGGATAGAGCTCTTTGCCTTGCTTTGAACAAAAGAAAAGAAAGCGTTCTGCATCATCTTTTTCAAAAGAAGCCACAGATAATCCTTGAATGCTAGCTATTCCCAGCATAACTAAGCTGCGGTAGGATACATCAGGAGCAAGTTGCCGTAAAACCTACAAAAGGATTCATAACAACAGACAGGTTAAAACCAAAGAAGATTCACAATGTTTAGTACACCTCTCAAAGCAGAAGATAGCCCATTTGATTAAAAAGGGTTTATTAATCCTTCCAATCAATAACTTACTGTTGCATAAGCTTATGATGACTGATTTTCACACGTGCACTTACCAATGTTACACATTTCTGTCAACCAGTATAAAACAAAATAAAATTTTTTTAGCCAACGGCGCAAGTTTTCTCTTCTAAGAAAGCATGAAGAGAATTTAATTATTTGCAAGTTAATGTCTTCCCAAAAGGTACTGACAAGTAATCAATCCTCCACCAAGCAATTTGCAAAACAAGTTCTTATTTCAATCACAAATGCATTAGTTTAGCTTCCTAAGAGAATGTTACCTGAGAAGCCCATGTAGGAACTTTCAAGCAAACTTCAAATACGCTTGCCCCACAGGCTATAGATGCAGACTTCCGGGGCTCAGAAGCAGGCAATTTGCTTTCCTCAGAACTAGGCAATGCATGGACTAGCTGACTATTCTCAATTAGTTCATTCTTGATATGATTCTCCAAAAGCTGAGGCAATAAGACCACAACCCAGAAAAAGAGACAAGAAGACATCAAAATTTTATCCATGACAACTACACAATACTTAAAAAAGATAAAGATGACAAGCATTGAACAGCCCAGAGTCCCAGACCAAGAAGCAAGCAGAGAGCCAGATATTCCTGAAAAGAAAGTTTATCCTTGCCTGATCATTAAAACAAGTTTGTGCACTGCCAGACACTAAAAGAGATATATGAGCCGAACTACACGTTGATATATCACATCGCATGGTCATAACACCACGAGAAAATGTCCCCGCTTGCAAAGGAGGAGGTGGAGCACTGCAAATCAAAATGGCATTTGTGAGTAATGGATAGGATCCAAGGAGAAAACAAAAACAAAAAGTTCAAAAAGGTGCTGTGTTTTGTAAGAAGTTAATGATAATGGCCCACTCAAATCAGAGAGAAATATGGCATTATAAAACAAAGGGATGGAAAGCAAGAAGCGAGGGAAAAATCATTCAATACCTTGCCCGATTATGAAGCTTGCTCCCACGAATCTGCAAAAACACAATCAAGGAAAAAAGAAATAGAAATGAGACAATAAACATAATCTAAGACACAAAAGAATTAATATATAATGGCATAGTACTGAAGTTCAGTGACTCGGTTGCTGCAGGTAATTAGATTGGTCAATTGTTTGTGATAAATTTATACAGGAAAAAGTTCACGAACAATTAGCAACACTTGGGACTGAAACAAAGGTATAAGTGAAAAAACTGAAACAAAAGTATAAGTGGAAAAATAATGGGCATTTTTCAATACTAGTCTCTTTGTGGTCTTAAATGTAGAAGTTTGAATATTATTAATTAAAATGGTAATATGAGGTAAAATTGAACTCACTTCAATGTTTAAGAGAGCATTTAGCCCATCCTCCAAAGATCCCAATAAACATGCATCCTGAAGACAATGCAGATTTGTAATCAGTGCACACACCCAGAGAACAATATCATTAATTTGTTGAACCAATCAACAAAAAGAAAAATAAAACGCCATATGCACCAAATTACCAGTGTGCATGGCAGTCCACAAACAAGAAATCGCATGGTCACGTCATCATCATATATCTTTATAGCAGGAAGACTTCCAGAGGAACTTTCTTCATCCTGAACATCGGCCTCGGGCAGAGTAATGTCAATCTTTGGCGGATCCCCGAGCAACCTTGGTCCAGGTTTACCACTGACTTTCTGGCCATTAGAAGTTAGGAAATTGTTGTTTTGCAGACAGTAGAGCCTGAATGACGCATGTGCAAGTTGGAACGCATCACACGTATGGCTGCAAGAACTGTGACCAGGAAGGGAGCATGGAACCAATTATTTTTTACTCATTAAAGAAAAGCATGCGAAAAAAAAAAATTTAGCCCCTCAAATGAATATCCTATGGAAGAGCTGATATATAAAACTCACAATCTTAGTCCACAGGACTTTTTATTTTTATTTTTTTTCTTTTTTGTGAGAGTATCCAACCACAGCAAACAAATAATCACAAGAAAATTCCTTTACATTCCCAGCAAAAATACTATCATCCTTGCTTCAAAGATTGACCAGTGAGAAAAATTAAGAAACTTCAATCACATAAAGCAGAAAAAAGATATGTAATGTGTACTTTTGATGTAAAAGCAGATGATCATACCTTTGTACTACTGAAAATAAAGCGTGACGGAAGTGAGAAGCTGCATAACATGAAAGTACACTTTTCCAATATATAACATAGGGAACTCCCTGCCAGAAGCGCAAAACCCAGATCAATAAAACTTCTTAAGAAATATAAGATATAAATGCATGTCAACATTTCCAGCTTCAAAATACCATTTTTTTGCATTCAACTTAAAAATCAAATCCATCAAATATTTTATGACTTACTTTTCCATCAACCTAGGCACCAATAACATCAAGAAATAAAAACACCATATACAGAAATAAATATACATATATACCTTGGAGTGAAGTGCCTCAGCTAATTTTTCACCATTCGGAATCTCTAAATAAACCTGTAAAAATTTTGAGAATTAATTAGTTCAAATGCTACAAATGATGCCAAAAAACATTGGCCTCCAATTGGCATACATTTGGGGTAGTTAATAACTGGCAAAGATGAATTATAGGCAATTGTCAGTTCAAAAAGCAAAATATCTGTATTTCAATCTTTTCTGTTCCATGCTTCATATTCTACTTTTATTCTGAGGGAAAAGTAATTGATTAACATGTATACTATTAAGCAAGTAATAAATAGCACTTATCTACAAAAGTAACCTCATAAAAACAGTAGAAAATTAGATGCAATAAACCAATAGTTTGTTTCATTTTAAGAATTCAGTCTTCTCCAAAGCTTTCCTGCTTCCTAATCTATGAATTGAAGGTTTAAGAAGCCCAGAACATCATGCATTTGTTCAAGCTAAATATCTAATATAACAATTAAAATACAATAATGAAGGGTTGAACAAGGAAGTCGAAAACCAGCTATTTCCTTCTTCTTGCTCAACTAAAATGCCCTAGGCACAGCACATAAATGAACACTACTACTACTCATTGCGACCCCAACATATCATCGTAGAACCATCAATGAAGTTTCTTATCATTGACAAGGAAAAAAGGCCAGCACGAATTAACAATCTGATGACAACCACTCACCGTGGCAGGCAATGTAGAACCAAATAAATCACATAACGTTTCTGGATTGGACAAGTCAACGTCTCCCAACCTTAGAGAACCAATTTCTTCACTATCTTCAATAACCTCTCCTTGCAAGTACACAATATTGGGCTCTAAAGACTGAAGCACTCTCCGGAATTCATCAGTGCCTGGACTAGCCAGCAACTGGACCTGCATTCACACATACAAATAAATAAATGCTGAAGCTATAGAGGTTCATTACCAAAAATGAAAATTTAGAGCCATAGAAACGAAGGTGTACCTCAAGACGCCCAGAAGAAACAAGCTCAGGAAAAGGGTATTTGGGTTTATCACCAGAGGCAGGCTGCTTCTGCTTATTATCAGAGGTTTTGCTACAGAGAACTGCAAGGAGACTGCAATGATTCCTTGAAGGACCTTGAGCATGAAACATCATGCATACATGCCAAGACCCCTCAATATATTTTCAAAATTAAGAGAGTGACACTTCCCAAAATAGCAGAACTAAATACACCAATGCCTCCCAAAACCTAAGCCCGGCTATAGAATCAAATAAAAAACAAAACCCTAAAATTTGCAAGGAATCTATGGATCCCAGATTAACAATACACTAAAAGCCACAAAATTTGTTGCAGACAAACCACGGAACTCTTGAATCAGACTAAAAAACAGTCTGAAAGGAAGAGAATCAAAGGACCCAGATGAGAAGAAGAAGAAATCTAACAACACAAATGAGTCAAAAGAGGCGAATTTAGGAATTAAACAAAAGAAACCCAGAACTGAAGCAATCCAAAACAAAATCGGAAAGCAAAAACTCGAAAGAGAATAATAAAAGTAAAGAAATCTCAAGAAACCCTAAATAGGACTAGCTATAAAGAAATCTCAAGAAAACCCGAAAGGACATCTCTTTCTTTCTCTAATAAAAATCTCCCCTCACGCACCGAACCAAACCAAAAACAAAAGAAGAAAAAAATAGTAAATAAATAAAAAATCATCCACAAAATAGAGTCGCACAATAAATAAATTGGAAGTACGACTAGTAAATGTTTGTAATTGACAATCAATCAAAGACCCTTTTTGGTTCAGAGAAAGTGTCAGTTTTTACTACAGTTTCTATACCCAATCAGGTCAAAACAAAAACAATTAAACTCATAAATATAAAATCGTATTTCATATCATCTTTTCCTTTTTCTTTTGAAATAACCCGAAAACAAATTGTTTCTATTAATAATTATTATAAAAAAACTGAAGTTTTTCCAGCTTTTGTTTCACATCTGATTGGATAACTTTTCAAAATCAAAAACAAAAGAAAATGGGTGTATGTGTGTTCGTGTATACGACTTTTTGCCCACAAGATTCGGACATTAAAAACCCAACAAATAACAACAACAAGAAAAACATCATGTTACTTTGTTCTAAAAGATTAATATTAATATATACATAATCTAACTTTAAATATTATTTTTACGTTTATAATTCTTTTTAAGTTCTTGGGATTTCTGGGAAAAAACTAAAAAAGGACTTATGAAGATTCTTTTCGTCTGTGTGCACCAGTGCCTCCATTTCTTTTCTTTCTTCTCTCTTCTCTTCTCTCGTTTTTTTTTTTTTGTTTTTTCAGTTAATATTAGTCCTGCTGGTATCATCATCATCATCATCATGTTGGAATTAGATAGTGATCACCAATCAAATTCTCGTACTCTTACAAAATCTCGCTGCGTGCAGTAGCAGACAGCAGTAGCATTAAGGAAGCATTGGGTAACTAATTTTATTATTTAAACGAAGAAGATTTTAGGATTATGTTCTTGGTTTTGGTTAGGATCAGATGGCCCACAGCATATGGAAACTTTGGTCTTTTTCAAGCGTAAACTTGAATCTGGGCATTGTATGTCTGGGACCCAGGCGTCAGGGCTCGAGATTGACTCGCTTTTTAGTTTTAATTTCTGCTAAATGGCTCGCGGGTCTTATTAATTCGCTTCCCTTCAAGGTGGAAAATGTGAAAAACCTTGCGTTGTTATTGTTGTGTTTGATTAGATATGAAAGAAAATAAAGAGTAAAAATGAGTGAAAAGGCAAATTAAAAAACATTATTTATTTTCCTCCTAGCAATAAAGACATAGCCTAGTTTTTTTTATGGGCAAAAATTTATTCTATTATTAAAATTAAGGAAAAACTTAATATATCCAGACATCTAAATTTGGGTCATTAAGCCTTTTCAATATCCCATCTTGAAGTCCTTTCTCTCTCGAAATGAGAAAACAAAATAAAAATAATTAAAGAAAAAATATCATATAATCTCAACAGCAAAAATCAAATCCGAGCAATAAAGTACATTATTACATCTATGTTTTTCTTAGTTAAGCTATCAATAAAATGATTTTCTTTCGAATCACATAATGAAAGAAGATATTATACATAGGTTTTAGTATCGCATTAAATTTATTGAAATATTTCTATCACTATAAGAGCGTTTGTCCTTTTGAGATAACATTTAGCATTTTTTGAATCTGATTCAATAATTAAAATGCAGTATTTAAATTTTGAGAAATAACCTAATGGTAAATATAAATATTACTTAGCAATAAATTTGCGTTAAAATCTCCCTCCCTAATATACAAAACTATGATATATGGTTTACATTTTAGAGGAAATGACCTAATTGTGAGGCATAAGTTATTTTCTAATATAGAGACATTTAATTGTGAATTCAAAATATACTGTAGCGAGTGAGTTATATTTTACTTTTTTTTTAATGGAGTTGTATTTTAATTTTTTTAATGGTTTTGTGTTTTGTTATTGGTGTAGCAATAAAAAAGGTACAAAACATTTTTAAATAAATTGATGACATGACCAAAAAAAAAAATAAAGAATAAGAAGGAGGAAAATTTTATTGGCATGAATTGAAGTTCTAAGGTCTTGTCCATCCATTTCTGAAATTTGTGTCAAGATTTTCAAGAAGTTTTGGATATTTCTTTGTTGGGCTTACACCGGCCCGCACTCACTGGGCCCAATTGCTGAAAAGATCTGCCGACCAGCTCAACGGCTCAAAACCCCCGAAGTACCTTTTCTAGCGGTATACGAAATTTCATTTCACATAAGCCATCACGATCAAGTGGTCAGGCTGCAAAACAGAGAACAGCTCCAGCCAAAAACAATAATCAAGCAATAAAACCATACAAACACAGAAAAAAACTTGTTATTGAGTTGATTAGAGTTTTATAATTATTAATTTAAATAATTTCCTTCAATGTAACTAAAACAAAATTTGTGTCAATAGAATTGCTTAGTTGGAGTTTAAAAAAAAAAAAAACAATTGAACTATAAATTTTGATTAACAATATTAATTTTATTTCGACAATAATACATATATATTTCATAACTAAGTGAATTCCTTTTGGTTAATAAGATTAAATTATAAATCAAACATCCTATTTATTACTAATCAAGTATTTTTTTGAAAAAAAATTGCTTATATCCGCGGCATCGCGCAAACAAAATTAACCTATATAAATTACAATTCAAACTTCAATTGAAATTAATAAAATTATAATAATGTCTTGCATTTTCATTTTTTCGACCTTTTTCTATGTTGTGGGGCGATCAATAATATATTGAAACCCAATTTTTATATAAATGAAAAGATCAAACAGACCATAATACTTTGAATTAATCTTTAGAGGTTTGAATAACATTTTATAAAAAATTAATCCACTTTTAGTTTTGTTTTATGAAAAATTACTTAAACAATTAGTAGCTATTCCTATTTAAACGACTAAATAATACTAAAATAATTAACAATTATGCTCTAAATTTACCTAAGACGTCCGTCCCAACATGCAACTTTAGTGGGATCATTGGTGTGCTAATTTTACGGTATTAAACCCAGGAAACATGTAATGGGTTGTTATAGAATTAGGCCACTAACAATGAAACGTGAATTAGGGCAGGCGGCCTAAATGTCAAAACATTGCAAATATTGGACTTCTTTAATTTGTATTTGAAGGATTATTTCGTCGGTTCACTCAAAGTCCATAATCAATCCAATCCAGGTTTTGGTTTGAGTTCTTTCCACCTGAGTTGAAGGCAGCCCAATTCCGCATCTTATATGTACCCATATACGTATTTTCACATTAAAACCCGAGCAATATTCATATTAAACCCTTCTTATAATAAACAATTTAATAATATTAAATTTTACAAATTAATTAATGATTTTATGGATGTGATGGTAATTACAACTAAAATTTAGAGACTATTGCATAATTAAGCTTGAATTTATCTTAAATTATGCCTAAAAGTTTTTTTTCTTTTTTTTTGACTTGGCTCAAGTGCAGTCTGATGTTGGATATTTATGTGTTTAATTACTGAACTATCCTTAGAGACTATTGAATAATTATTCTAGAAAAATGAAAAATGAAAATATATTTATAAATGAAAATATATGCAGAGAAAATAAGAAAAAAACAAAATGACTGAGAAAAAAAAAGCAAGGAAAGCAACGTAAAAAGGAGGAGGTAGAAATTTCCAACCGGAGCCAGCATAATGCGATATTTATATCTGCTATTCTCCTCTTTTATTTTCTTCATTTATTTAACTTTCAATCAACAAAATAAATAAATAAAAAATATGAAATCAGATAAAAGAAATATAACTGGTCCGGAATTTGACAGACAGGTGCATCTTAACCGTTTTCCCCTCGCCTTCGTTTACTCTCCCTCTAAAAAACCTTCAACATCCATGCACATAATCACATAATTTGTGTAATTAATCTAAAATATCGATTTAAAAATCAGTTTGTAATCTTCTAGAGAAGGGCTGCTCAGTGATGTGAAATTCCCTTTCACTTTCTCTCTTTTCTCTGTATTGTTTAATTTACAGATTGGGTGTTCGATTGATTGAGCAATGAGGAATTCGAGCAGTGTTGTGTATTTGTGTAGAGCTATTATGCAACGAATCAGGATTCCGACGGAATTTAGGGGAGGTGTTAATAGGATTTTTGGGGTGGAATTTTTTTGGATTTCGTGATAATTGAATTGATCGGCAGTTGCTCTTTTCAGTGTTAATTTAGTTTTTGATTAGTTTTAAGGGGATTTGATGTTGTTTCAGCTACAGAGATTCAGGAATTTCGACACTGCTAGTTAATACTGCACCGGGCTTGAAGGTGGTAGCAAATCTAGGGTTGTTGTTTTTGCAAGAATTTGCAGGTAATTTTTACTTTAATCACCATTTGCTTACTGTTTCCTTCAGTTGCGATATAATTTCGAACGCATTGACGGAATTCCAATTTTGAGTTTTAATTTGTTTCACTGCTACCTGCAATAATGGTAACGAGTCTTATGTTTAGGTTCTAATTTGGGCACAGTTGTTGATTAAGTTACACAGATAGTGCCACCATCTCTGAAAAAAAAAAAAGAAAGTTACAGATAGTGCCAACTTTTTAGTTACAATATTTTCTGAGTTTAGTCAAATTGCTGTTGTGATTTTGGATTCCCCTCCTCTTTCTGGGCGACACAAGTTTTGAAAATTGAATTTGCAAATGGAAATTTTGGTTGCGTGGTGCATTTGTTTGTTCTATAGTGGGATTTGATTCTCGGAGACACCAACTCAAGTGATTTTGTTTTGTGGTGCAGTTGTGAGGCTGTGACAAATGAGTATTTCATAATGAGGTGGGAGGTCGGGTGGCATTGTTGTCCATGGGCAACCCTGACAATAAAATATCTGATCTTGTTGACATAGTGAAGTCCTGGATCCCTTGGAGGATTGAACCAGCGAATGTGTCAAAGGATTTTTGGATGCCCGATCAGAGCTGTAGGGTGTGCTACGAGTGTGATTCTCAGTTCACTGTTTTTAACCGTAGGCATCATTGTAGACTCTGTGGCCGAGTTTTTTGTGCTAAGTGTACGGCAAGCTCAATTCCCTCCCCATCTGATGACCCAAGGAGTGGTGAAGACTGGGAGAAGATCAGGGTCTGTAATTATTGCTTTAAGCAATGGCAACAAGGGATACCCACTGTTGATAATGGAACCAGTGTGGCTAGCCCTAGACTCAGTCCATCACAATCTGCAACAAGCTTGGTCAGCGCCAAGTCCTGTAACAGTAGTACTAGTACTGTTGATTCAACTACATATTCGATTGGGGTTTATCAGTGTGTCCCGTGTAATTCTGGTGTCAGTCCTCAACAATTTTCTCAAATGGATCCAACTGCAGTTGAACAAGAAAATTCAACAATTGGAAAGAGCACAGATGCCTCTGCAGCAGCTGAACTATATTCTTCTGAGAACCAATTTGTTTATTGCATGAACAGGTATTTGGCCCTATTGTTTGTGTGTGTATTTTTATTTATTTGTTTCCAAAAAGGTTGAATGCTGTTGAGCCCTATTTGTTGGTGTGTTTTATTTGGAGTAAGTGTGTATTATAAGGGAATCTAAAGGAAAAAAAGATGGGATGAGTTATCTTTCCTGGTGGTTGATACCTGGTAGTGAAGATATTACTTGGCTTCTAACTCATTGACTATCTTGTGCTTTTTACATGCAGTTACAAGTATGAAGATCTGTTTGATTCCTATATTCAAGCATTTTCATGTTTCTATACTTTTTAAGTTTTCAATCTGTGATTTATTTCTTTATGGTCTTTCTGTGCCAGGAGTGATGATGAGGATGATGAATATGGTGTTTATCGTTCAGTTTCAGGAACAAGGCATTTCTTTTGTGCTGATGGCTATTATGGGGCAGACACTGTTGATGAAATTGAGCACATGTATGGACCACATGAAATGATTAATGGTGGAGATCAGATTGATACAAGCAGCAGAAGTTGCCCACAGTTAACAGAGAATTCTGATGCACAGGATGCAGACAAAATTAAGAATGATGTGGCAAAAGCTTATGGACATGGTGGTAATGAGTATGAAGCTCCTTCATATGATTTGGATGGTGCCAATGCTGAACCTGTTGATTTTGAGAACAATGGTTTACTCTGGCTCCCTCCAGAACCAGAAGATGAAGAGGATGACAGAGAAGCTGTTTTATTTGATGATGACGATGATGGTGAAATTACTACTGGGGAATGGGGTTATTTGCGCCCTTCAAAAAGCTTTGGCAGTGGGGAATACCGTTGCAAGGATAAATCAAATGAAGACAACAGAAAAGCTATGAAGAATGTTGTTGAAGGGCATTTTAGAGCTTTGATTGCGCAACTTTTGCAAGTTGAAAACCTACCTGTGGGTGATGAAGATGACAATGAGAGTTGGTTGGAGATAATCACATCTTTGTCTTGGGAAGCTGCCACCCTTCTTAAGCCAGATACAAGCAAGGGTGGAGGGATGGATCCTGGTGGATATGTGAAGGTTAAATGCATAGCTTCTGGGCGTCGTAGCGAGAGGTAACAATTGAACTTATTAAGAATTTCGTGTAATTTAACTGACTAATATAATTCTGAAACAATGTGTATTGCTTTTTAGGGGTTGTTTTCCCATTTTTATTAGTAGCTATTGTTTTCATCAAATTAAATAGAGGCTTCAGATTCTCTGTTCTGCAGTCTTGAGATTTTCTTTTGGCAGAAATCAATTGTATTGAAAGATGCTCCAAATGCTATGAAATATACTATCACTTCAATAGTTGGTTACAGTTGATATATTTGTTTTCGTATAATGTCACGGAAGAAATATTCAAAATTTGATTGTTGACTGGTGGATTTTGTGTGTGATCTGGGAAATTTGCTGAGATGGTCAAGCAGAGGAGTTTTTCTTTTCACTTCTTTTTTCCTCCTCCAATCTGATTATCATGAGATATGACTGCCTTTGTTACAGTAAAACATTTAATCTAGCTATAGCAGAGTAGTATAGGAATTGTTTTGCTAACTTCTTCTATATCTATTTAGTTTTGTTCTTACTTCTATCTACGCTTCTCATAATACTCATGGAATTTCAATTTTTTTTATAGTATGGTGGTTAAAGGAGTTGTTTGTAAGAAAAATGTTGCTCATCGGCGTATGATGTCAAAAATAGATAAACCCCGCTTTCTAATCCTCGGAGGAGCTCTGGAGTATCAGCGTGTTTCTAACCATTTATCAAGTGTTGATACTTTGTTACAGCAGGTTATAATTGTTTAACTTCTATTGTGCTTTGGGCTTATACCAAAACCTAACTTTTAGGACTTCTATTAAGGGATTGACACCTGTGATGCACGTGTTTTGCCTTTTTCCTTTCATTAAATGATAAGAATACTCTTTTTCAGGAAATGGACCATTTGAAGATGGCAGTTGCAAAGATTGATGCTCATCATCCTAATGTTCTCTTGGTGGAGAAGTCGGTTTCCCGCTATGCTCAAGAATACCTTCTAGCAAAAGACATTTCACTTGTTCTGAATATTAAGAGGCCACTTCTAGAGCGTATAGCCCGCTGCACTGGTGCCCAAATAGTCCCTTCGATTGATCATCTCAATTCACAAAAACTGGGGTATTGTGACCTTTTCCATGTGGAGAAATTCCTTGAAGAGCATGGCAGTGCAGGGCAAGGTGGAAAAAAGTTGACCAAGACTCTGATGTTCTTTGAGGGTTGCCCAAAGCCATTGGGTTACACTGTAAGTTTCGCCTCTATTCAAAATGAATTGCCATGACACAGAAAACTTGCAGTATGGTTGTGGTTATTGATTGTAATATTGTTTTTGAGCCATTGTTTCTTATGGCCAGACATTCCCTTGTAGTTTCACTTAGGATATCTTTTAATATTGTATGATTGAACTGGGGAAAATAATGTGGCAGAGACTAGTAAGCATTTTGCAAGTAGGTGAGTTATGTCAATGAGGTTCACTTATTAGTGTGGGATTGCTCCTTGATTGGACCTATGAATGTGTATTCCAAGTGCATTGTTATGCTGATGATATAGTATGGCAATTGGCAACATGTAGGGAGCCTTAGATACTTATTTAAACTTCCTTGGGGACTGCAAGTGTGAAGATAACCAAGATAGATTAAGTAATTGATTGTTTTTTTGCAATTCATCAGATTCTGCTTAAGGGCGGCCATGGAGACGACTTGAAGAAGGTGAAACATGTGGTCCAATATGGAGTTTTTGCAGCGTATCACTTGGCATTAGAGACATCTTTTCTGGCGGATGAAGGTGCTTCACTTCCAGAGCTGCCTTTCAAGTCTCCCATAACTGTCGCATTACCTGATAAACCATCAAGCATTGACAGATCCATTTCCATTATTCCTGGATTTACTGCTCCCAGAACTGGAAATCAGCCAGTTTCCCAACCTTTAAGTGAAGTACCGAAATCAAATGAAGGTGTCACCTCAGATGGGGCCTCACCTACCGATGTTAAGCCTGTTTACAAGTCAGGTAGTGCTGATTCTACTTGCCTGTCTAAAAGTCCATCTTCTCAAACTGAGTGCAGGAAACTTGCCACAAACTCAACTCAACACACTGGTTCCTTGACCTCTGTGTCCCCTTTAGGACAGGAAAGCTCAGGTAATCGCCATAACAAGCTCTCTGCAGATCATGATTCCAGGAAGGAAGATAGTACGCAAACAGAATGCTTTCAGGGGAAAATAACAAACACCAATGATCCTTTATTTTGTACATCTTTAGGCACCTCAGAGGCATTAGAACAAGGTGTTAACAGTAGCCTTGCTGATGGAAATATTTTAGCTGTAAAGCAAGATGGAAACAATCAAGAGGAGATTGGATCCTCAAAGGAGGAGTTTCCTCCATCACCTTCAGACCACCAGAGCATTTTGGTTTCATTATCATCAAGGTGTGTGTGGAAGGGCACTGTATGTGAAAGAGCCCATCTTTTTCGAATCAAATACTATGGGAGCTTTGATAAACCTTTGGGGAGGTTTTTACGAGATCATCTTCTTGATCAGGTACTAATATCTCCTTTACATGATTCACTTAAAAATATTTCCTTTGGTATCCTATAGTAGTAAGTTGATGTGGTAAGCTTATCTATTTACCAGAGCTACCGGTGCCGTTCATGTGAGATGCCATCAGAAGCTCATGTTTATTGTTATAATCATCGGCAAGGCAGCCTTACAATATCTGTTAAGAAACTGCCGGAGTTTCTTTTACCAGGGGAATGTGAGGGCAAAATTTGGATGTGGCATAGGTGCCTGCGATGTCCACGGACCAATGGCTTTCCCCCAGCCACTCGAAGAATAGTTATGTCTGATGCTGCCTGGGGTTTGTCTTTTGGGAAATTTTTGGAGCTTAGTTTTTCAAATCATGCAGCTGCAAGCAGGGTAGCAAGCTGTGGTCACTCCCTTCACAGAGACTGTCTTCGGTTCTATGGGTATGCTTTCATTTCTTTTTTTATATGCACATTTATAATATTCAAATGCTTAAAGTAAAAGAGGAGTTGTTTTCTTGTATTGCTACTTCACTTTCATGTGCAGTTAATTCTTCACTGACACAAATTTAATGCCTGCATTTCACTTTTGATTTTATTTCAACATAAGCAGATTTGGGAGAATGGTTGCTTGTTTCCGTTATGCTTCAATAGATATCCATTCAGTTTATCTTCCACCATCAAAACTTGAATTTAACTATGATAATCAGGAGTGGATTCAAAAAGAAGTAAATGAGGTGCAAAAATTACTTAGTCTTCTTCCAGTTCACCAAAAAGTTCTATGTTTGCCAATACTTATGGGATTGATCTTATCTAACAGGTACGTCAAAGGGCAGACCTCTTATTCAAGGAAGTGCAAAATTCTCTTCATTGTATTTCAGAGAAAGCATTAAGTGTGGGATCTCAGAATGGTGACTTGAAAGCATCTGAATTAGCAAGATTTCGTGTTGTTGAACTTGAAGGGATACTGCAGAAGAATAAGGAAGAATTTGAGGTAGCCCATTTGAGATTAATCTTTCTGCATCTTCTCTCCCACCCAAAGAGAGAGAGAGCGAGAGAGAAATAAGAAAGAACCAAGTCTGTAGAAAGGAAAAGTGTAGCCTTCTTATATGCAAATACATAATGTATGGCCTACATGGAAATCGAGCTAGTCACTCAATAATCAAAACTGCAAATACAGATAGACTCCAAATGCTGTATGCTTGCTTAAACTATTCATTGAAGAGAGATTCATGGATGATTGTCTAATTTGTTTGGTATAGTATCTTCAGACATTTCTAATTCTACACTATTCTAATTTATTTGGTTATGGGCATATATAATTTATCTCATTGCATATTAGACTTATCCCATGAAAATTTTACTTGCTAAGCTTGACCGTAGGTCATACAGTGAGGCAAGGTTTATTTCCCCAGTTTGCACAAATTATACCTTGTATTGGAGGAAATATAATCCCTTACTGATTGAAATTATTGGCAATTTTAGGAATCTGTTCGAAATATGCTATCTAAGGAAGTGAAAGTTGGCCGACCTGTGATTGATATTCTTGAAATCAATAAACTACGGAGGCAAATACTCTTCAATTGTATTGCTTGGGATGAAATGCTGAAAGATGCAGACCATTTAAGCACAACCATTCTCCATGAAGGTCAGAGGAGTTTCATTCCAAAACTCAAGGAGAAATTTGTCAATTCTGCTGAGAACCTTGTTGAGATAGATCTCTCTCCTAAGCTTGGTAAAGGTTTTAGCAATTGTGATTCAGCTCCAGTGGATACAAAGCCAGTGGTAAATCTTAATCAGGGAGGAAATGATAGCCATATACACCAACCAGTCAGAGTACATGAAGGAAGAGGCATGGATCTGGACCTGAATCTGAGGAAAGAGGCTGCACGTTCTCTTTCTTCTAGTGAAAATATCAATGAGGCATCCGACCCTTCTGAACCTGGAAATGCTGTGCAAAGAGTCCATTCAGAGGGGGAGTTTCCAATTATGGATAATTTATCTGACACTCTTGATGCAGCATGGATTGGTAAAAATCAACTTGGAAGCATGACACTTAAAGATAATGGTTCCTCCCTTCCTGATCCATCTCCAGTAAATTTGATTGCTGCAAATTCAGACTTGGAAAATTATACTGTTGACAAAGGTGGGAGTGAGGAATTTCAGTCTCTTGATTCTGCATTAGGTACAAAGGGGCCTCAAAATTTAGAAAATTTAGTTGTCATGGGCATGCCATCCCCTAATTTCTATTCATTCAAAAGAAATTTTTCATTAAATGTTCCAAAGCTTGGTTTTAGTGACTACAATTGCACCTATATCCCACTTTTTATGGAGTTAGAACGGCAGAGCGGTGCTAGGCTGTTTTTGCGGGTTGGTAACAATGAGACTATAGTTCCTATTTATGATGATGAGCCCACTAGCATTATAGCATATACACTTGTCTCACAAAAGTATCATCTCCAGATGTCTGAATTTGAAAAGCCAAAGGATTCTGGGGACTCTACAGTTTCATTGCCACTTTTTGATTCAATGAATCTCCTATCATTTAACTCTTTTGATGAATCAGCGTCTGATATTTACAGAAGTATTGGGTCTATTGAAGAAAGCATCTTGTCCATGCCTAGTTTCCAAGGTTCTCAAGTTTCGGATCCTCTGTTGTACACCAAGGATTTGCATGCCAGAGTTGAGTTTACAGATGAAGGTCTTCAAGGACAAGTTAAGTATGTGGTGACTTGTTATTATGCAAAGCGTTTTGAGGCCTTAAGGAGGATGTGTTGCGGTTCTGAGTTAGATTTTATACGATCTCTGAGTCGCTGTAGGAAGTGGGGGGCCCAGGGTGGCAAGAGTAATGTTTTCTTTGCTAAAACCTTGGATGATCGATTTATCATCAAACAGGTTACAAAAACAGAGCTGGAGTCATTCATTAAATTTGGACCTGCATATTTCAAGTATTTATCTGAGTCGATCAGTACAGGCAGTCCTACTTGCCTGGCAAAGATACTCGGTATTTATCAGGTATTGGTTGTTTCTTTTCACTTATCTTTAGGAAGGTAATCTACTAACTGAAGACTAGTACACGGACCATATCAACCTGGAACAAATTGTTGAGCAGATCTTCCCATCTTGTTGTTGTTATGTATGCCACAGTATTGAATGGTAAGAGTCTTGTGTATGGACGAGGCTCTTGTCAATACTGAGGGGGAAAAAAAGAATAGTCCATGATTGACGGGAATCCTTTTTCTTTTATTTTTCTTCCTTTAAATCAGAATGCAATTTTCAGTAAATTGTCCAGCCATTTCCTTATTAGTAATGTACACTCTGTCTTTTCCTTTGTTGTATTGTCTTGAAGGTATCAACAAAGCACCTCAAAGGAGGGAAAGAATCGAAAATGGATGTTTTGGTAATGGAGAATCTCCTGTTTAAGCGAAATGTTGTACGGCTTTATGACCTTAAAGGATCTTCCCGCTCACGATATAACCCAGATACAAGCGGGAGTAATAAAGTTTTGCTGGATCAGAATTTAATTGAAGCAATGCCAACTTCTCCAATATTTGTAGGAAACAAGGCAAAACGATTGCTAGAGAGGGCTGTCTGGAATGATACTTCATTTCTTGCTGTAAGTTGAATTTGACCTGCAATATTATGGGATATTTGCTGTGCATAAAAATGGTTTTAAAATTGTCACTGGATTATTGTATATGGTTTTAGTAACTCATTGATTTATGTTACTACAGTCGTTTGATGTAATGGACTACTCATTATTGGTTGGTGTGGATGAGGAAAAGCATCAATTGGTACTGGGAATCATTGATTTTATGAGACAGTATACGTGGGACAAGCACCTTGAGACCTGGGTGAAGGCATCGGGCATCCTTGGTGGGTCTAAGAACACTACTCCAACTGTTATCTCACCCCAGCAGTATAAGAAACGTTTCAGAAAGGCTATGACGGCGTATTTTCTCATGGTGCCAGATCAGTGGTCTCCCCCTACCATTATCCCTAGTGAGTCCCAATCAGACCTTTGTGAGGAAAACTTGCCAGGTGATTGATAATTGCTGTGAAATCTTTTTGCCTGTACATGTCTACATGTAAGTCAGAATTTTGATTTCTACCTTTTAATTTTTCTTTTTTCCCTACCTTTTGTAATTTTGTCGGGCTAATAGCCTAATGCATGATGTCCTCTTGATGCAGCATATGTTATTGTTCTTTTTTTTTTTCTTATAAGAAGCAGGAAAAGGTTCTTTTAATGCCTTGAAACTGTCTTCTTTTATTATTTTATGGTTTTGTGCATTTATTCAATTTCTTCAAGTAAGCCATTTTTTATTTAAAATTTTTGTGCATTTATCCAATTTCTCGAGTGACCATTTAATGTAACTAATTCCAGTTGCAAATTATAATAAACGGTGAATGCTCTTACTGTAAGAGATCTGACCACCATTCTTGAAGCTTAACAAAAATATATGGGTATTGCTGCCAAGGAAACGACACAAATATCAGTCTATTATCTATGCCAGCGCAGGCGCGCTTGCGGTGTACATAAACAAAGAAAAAAAAAAATCTTACAAGCATTTCTTATTGGAGTCTCGTCTGCTATATTATTAAAATGCCGTAAAATATTTAAATTCATAATTGACGAGTTACAATAAAGGACCTACAACTAATGAATACAATCTGGTCTTTATAGTTCGGTTCATTATATTCTGTTAATATATGACTGTAAATGGCACTGTAATATACTTCCCACATCTGTCTTTAAATTTCCATCCTGCAGTTCTTAGGGCACCAAAGACCTCAGTGATTTCAATCCCTAGTGACAAACCAAAATTGCTCCACATGTGGACAAGAACATTGAAAAGAAGAATTGAGTATTCTATACACGCAACCTAAAGGAGGTTATCAAGCTGTGCTTGCAGCTCCTGTATGGGCACCATATTGATGATGGCTTGTTCTTCAGGAGTATATTCAGATTTTACAAGGGATTGTACTTGACTATGGGCTTCCACAATATTTGTCCTGTATAAATGCAACATAGGGGTAATGCAAGATTTATATACCCAAGAAAAATTGCATCTGAAGGTTGAGGCAAACGTAAAGTATTTTAGAATCCAGCATGCAAGATAAATGAATATAACTTACTTTATTGGTTTAAAAAGTATTGTTCTTGTTGATGGGTTCTGCAGATAAAGCTTCATTTTTGCCATCACCAAGGGCAAGTCATGCTGAATAGCAGTATTTACCTGTTTCAAAAACGTCATATATATCAGTTGAATCATCAATTTATGTGAACCCAATGCATATTTAGTGTAAAATGCTTTTCCAATCAACATGTTGTGATGCTCAGGTGACAGAACAATAGCAGCAGTCAATGAGAATAGAGTTGTTCATGCTTGCAACTGCAATGGCACTCTGAGCAGCACAGTTATTCGAGGAATACAGTTTACTGCTAATTGGTGTAATACTTGGGGAAAGTAATATCCACACTCTTAAGGTCCATAAATGGAACTGTAATGATGTCTATCCGGTTCGTGAAAACAATACTAAACAAATTGCTGAATGACCATTAGTTGGGGCTGTAGCTATAGGCATGCCATCTACACTTCTACTTGGTGGACCAATTGCTTCCCCCACAAGCTGCTCCAAGGACAGTCCTTGACAATATATATTGCCTTTGGAGGATATAATGTTTCTGAGATTTATATTTGTTCCTTTCTTCTCCTCCTTATCTTGCATGCTATAGTTATCTTTGTTGCAATAGTAAGAAGACTTAATTCATTCACTTGCGAAATGCAACCAAAAATAAAAATATTTTTAACATCTGGAAAATTACATGAAATGTTGAAGAATTAGGTTACACAACATACCTTCTGAACAAGTTCTGCCACCTTCTCTGGAGTGGCAAAGGCTTGGTCCTTCAGTGGTTTGGCCATAATTGACTCTATTTTCTGATTTTGACTGCCAGAGGACAGGGCAACTTTTACAGCCGTAACCTGAAAATACATATTAAAATAGTCATGCTTGTAGGTGGTCACCACAACAACCCCAACCCTCCCCTCACCCCCCAAAAAAAAAAAAAAACTTCCTTGAGAGACAGGACAGAAAAATAGAAAGGAAAAAGCCGCAAGAATTTGTTTGTGGCTAAATAATTAATGCATGTGGGATGGGTCTATCTAAAACCAACTACTTGAAGGTTAAAAATTTTGCTCCTGTCTCTTATTATTCAGGAAGTTAAGAAATCAGAAGCCCATTTTGCCAGCTCATGCACTTCTATGCATACAGATCCAAAAATAGTTAGTTTATTGGTAACTAATTATGAGAACAGCAAACCTTGGTAGCAAATGACAGCATTGGATCCACAATCAGTTTAGTGACTGACATAATGAACTCCTCACAAGTTGCTTTTAGGCTTTTCTCCAATTCCTTCAAATAAAAAAGACCCACGGATTAAATTTATAAGGTGTGAACAAAAAACTAAGAAAGATGGATATTATAAGTCTAGAAATGGATGCTAAAGCTTTCTAGCAATTATAGTCAATCCTGATAAGGGAAAACCATAAAACAAGTATCCTTCCAGTGAATTGATCAATTCTTCCAAATCGTGCCATAGTAAACAGTTGCTAATATAATTGAACTGTTATCTGGAAGGGTTGTCATGGTTAAAAGAGACATGGTGTGCTACCGGAAGGAATTAAAATAGGAAAATCGACGCATATGCACAAATGCAGAAGAGATGAAGTAAATCCAAACTACAGAACAATGGAGAGTAAAACCCAAGGGAATAAAACATGTCCTAGTTGTGGTATTTGAACAAATTACAAAAAACCAATGAATTTCCAAATATGTCCTATACCAGTTCAGTTCTATAACTTAAACAGAATCCTCACAGATATACTCCTTAAAAAACTGCAACCACCAACAAATGATAAAAATGAGAACATGTGTTTATAATTTCTGGAAGCAGGCAGCCAAAATTAAAATCAGGTCATACGCTAACAACCCAACTAAATAATTTAATTACGTAATCTTTTGATTGAAAAACAGAATCAACAATCTAAAATTATTGATCAAAAACCATACCCTTTTGGCATCTACTTGACTTTCAAGAACTCGGGGAGACAAAGTCCTTGCTAATGAAGTTGATCTTGACCAATCAAAAAGGGAAGTTTGACCTCTAAGTATCCGTCTTAAGTGCTCCTGGAATTCAGTGCAAATAAGACTCCACTTGTATATCAAAGAAATGTGATTCTAATATACATTAAAAGGATAATTTGGCAAGTACAGAACTTCCATCTTGGAGAAACTAACCAGCAAATGAGAGAAGTCAAGTTCCTTGTATGTGACTGAAAATTCAATATCAAATGGAGCTATCTGGAAACTTGAGAGTTATAACCTGTTCCATTGCCCAGTAAATAACTATGAATAAGCAAAAAAGGAAGGAAGAAAGAAATAACCTGCTCCCTCAAGATTAAAAGATGTTTAATAAGGAAGAGCTGCCCATCCATTGCTGTTGTTTTCTTTGCGACGAGTTTGCTTGCTTTCTATAGCAAATATTGAGGGGGAAAGAGGATATAAGGGCTACTAATACACAAAGAACTTCTGGTCACCACCTATAAAAATACTGACAATTATATTTTAGCTACTCACTTGGATGGAAAAGGAGCAAACTTCAACTGCTTCCTGATATGAAATAACCCAAGAAAAAGAAGACAATTAGTTACCAACACAGGCAGAAAAGAACGTTATATTGGTTAAAAATTTAGAACACAGAAAGGAGCTCGAGGTCCAAGGTTCCAACCTGTGCTAAACCAGTGAAGACAGATGATTCTAGACAACGGTACAACTTCGAGAGGCATGATAGAGTTCTCTCCAGAGGTGGGTACCAAGTTCTAAAAATATCTGCAGTCTCTTCAACCTGGTGTAAGAAAAAGTTAAGAACAAAGAACAATGCTGATAAAGATCATTTTACTCTTCCAAATGCAAATAAACAATGCCAAAGTGCTACCAGCTGGCAATAACCATAGAGCACCAGTTAGGTACATTGAATTTATGTTGAATTGAAACTGCAAACTACTCCTGGTACCTAATGTAAGCGTATATGGATATCCAATATGTGTCTGAACTGAACTACCTACTAGCTTGAATCAAATTAAATGGGTGTGCTACCTGATGCACAATTATCATGCTCAATGACAGTAAAATACCTCAAATGCTTGCACTTTCTATTGCAAGAATATAAATCTAACATCAGAGAGGTACTCATGGTGGGCATGCCACGTCGCAAGCATGCTTCAGTTGGTCCTAAGGCTGATAATGATAAAAAAATGGATAATTAAGACTGTTCGCCTTTGTTCTGATGTCCTGTTTTTGGGGGATTAGGATAACCTACAACCTAAAAAGGGATTCATCTTGGACAAAGTACATGTAACAGAGGTCCCTGTACAGTTGAGCCAACCAACCAAGTACATGTAGCATAGGAAGTTACTGAAGCACAGACTCATAACAGTCCCTCTAGCCAGATAAGGGAAGCATACTGAACCAGCTTTGTGGGATTTTAGCATCCTTAAAAAGGATAAACTCAATTAGAAAATAGGAAGACAGTGTGAGATACTTACAGAAGTACTTTCCATTTTCGTCTCGGCAGATCTCTCCAGCTTTGCAGGGTAATCCAGGTCTTCATCGGAAGGAATGTAATTAGCTATCTGCAGAAGAAACAAGATAAAGCTTCAAAATAAACCTGCCATTGTGGTACCTATAAACCTCAGCTACACATGATCTCACAAAAAGATGGATTTTTTTGGCGCAATTCTTTGGTACTCTAACTAAGTTTGATAGTTTATTTCCAACTGAAATATGCACAGAAGCTCATAAACTTCACAGAATTTCACTGGAACAGCCTAATTCAGTGAACCATATATGCAATTTGCAGAAATTGGGACGTAAAATCCAGGGGCAAAAAAAAAATCGAAATAGCTAAGAAAATTATATACAAAACATAGCATCCAAATTCAAAAGAAAATTATATACAGAACAATGACATTGCTGAACTTTGGCAAGTAATTCGAGCAACGGTCAGATACTGAATGAGTTATCCTTTGCTTAGGTGAAGAAGAATAAACTCTAATTATGCTCATGTGAAGTTCTACAAAAAACATCCCATCTTCACTGGGTAGGCATGACAGTTACCAAAGGATCAACAAGTCACTTTCCAGAGAGAAAACATACCTCATCACGAATGTGTGTTCGAGCACGGAAAGTCAGTCGCTCATGAATATCTGCTAAAATTCTTTCCAGTGTAGGGCGTAGCCCAGCCAATGACTCACTGCGTCTGGTAAGCTGTTCCCCCAAGACTTCAACTTTAAGTATATCAACAAGTTCACAAAGAAGATCAACACTAGTTTCGTGAATAAGTTTTGGGCGCAGTGTATCATATAAGTAAGTAGACCTGCAAAATAGGAATAAATTTGAGTGAGATGTAAACTGAGTAAAATCCCATTGAAGTTGGGCAGCAAAGGAGGGAGAAAAATCAGAAGACTTGGCCTTAGAAAAAAAACAAAAATAAGGTAGAAGAAACTCACAATGGATCAATCAATGGAGCCAAACAAGAAGCATCCTCTGAAGAAGAAGGGAAAAAGTGATCGAAAAGTTGATGCTCGAGTTGACAAACCTGCAATTTACAGTTGCATCAACCAAATTGGCTATATAACCCAACATGAGATATAGGGAAGGAAAGAATTCACATCACCAAACCTTAGGTCTCAGTTTGGGGTGAGATGAGTGAGAAAATTTCAAAGAGTTAGAAGGTATAAATTGAAAGGAAAAAAAAAATGAGGTAGATCTTTTCTTACTAACATCATACGTGTTCAAGACAAGAAAATACAAGCACTGATAACGAGAACCAGATAGCATTAAATGTATAAATGCATTCATTCAAGAAATAAAAAAAAAAGAAAAAGGAAAAAGAAGATACAACTTATGCAGTTTCAAAATTAGTCAACTCCAAACTTGCTTCACATAATTTGGAAAAGAGAGGAAGCTTGCAGTTAATAGTCAATTAGGAACAAGTTGCATTCAACCCAAATCCAGTTGCAGTCTACCAATTTCCACAAAAACAAAAGCACTAAACTACAAGGTGGATAGAAATCCCCAAATAAACCCTCCTCACAGTAAAATATGTTAGGACACAAATAAATAAGCAAATATTTTTCAATGAAGAGATTGATGACTGAAATCAATCCATACTTATGAATGTTACTGTAATGGTTGTAAACTACCTGCATTAGATATGCACACCCAGATCTGGTTAAGGATGGCAATGCCTCTTTCTTGGCAAATTCAGATATTCGCTGAAGTACAATGCCTTTTACCTGGGTAGCAGAAATAGATGGGAAGTTTTATCACAGGCAGTCGACCCAGAAGAGTGAGGCTAGAACTATACAGAAAATAATGCACTCACGAAAGAAAGCCGCTGTTCACAATATAATTTGTGGCATTCTGCTAGGATCTGAGCGTATTCTTTTCTAGATGATCTGCTTTCTATTTCCTCCAGTATGGGCTTGAGCTGCAATAATTATTAGTTAGCTAACTACAGTATAGGCATAGAAGTCCATCCTCCACATGAAATAGACATTTTCTTAGCAAATTATTTAATTATTTTCCAGCCCTGATAAATAACCTATAATTGAACTTCTGGTATTCAACATCCGAAAACTAAGCAAAAACCAGCCATCACCTCATTTGCAGCTGCTTTGAATCGGACATATATAACAGATGCCTCTACACCCTCAGAAACAGAGGCCTTATTACCACCAGCACCCCGGATTGCTGTCTGGACCTGAAGAATGAACAAAAATGCCACGTGGCAAGAGGATAAGCATGTGCATACACGCATGAAAAAAATTTTATGTTAACTGGGATACTTCACCTGAGATGAAGCACCTTTCAGAACAGAAAGGACATGAGCGCGAATCATACCCAGGGCTCGAGACTGTTAAAGCCACATAAATATTGATAAATATTTATAACTGGAAACAAATCTTACAAATTGTTATTTGCCATTTGCCAAATCTATTACCAATCAAATTCCTCACACCACTCATTTACCTGGAGCTGTCGAAATTTGAGCAAATAAACATTAGATTCTGCATATTGTGGATTGCTTTCAACATACCTGTGGCAGAAAAAAAAATCAGTAGGAAAAAAATAAGAAAAAAAAAAGGGAAGGGAACACCCCAATAATATCCCCACAAGAAAATATGTCAACAGTAGAGTTCATGAAATTGCCCAGTAGTATCACAGAGCAATACCACAGGCTCAGATTTAAATATCATAAAGAAAACAAATCGACTCACGATATGCACTCATCGAGCCGTTTGAGTAGCGGAAGAAAGTTCTCACTTCCAACATTCACTTTTGCAGAATAAAAATTTGTAGCAATCTGCATAGATATGAAAAATCTCAAAATTCATTTAATTCAGAACTTTCAAGATAATAATTTGTCTAACTTTTTAATTGCATGTCAGTTGTATACAAACCAAAACGGCAAGCCATTAAGAGGACATCTAAACTCCAAACAGAATAACAAATATAGGTATCCAGAAGCTTCATAAACAAAGTCCAACAAATCCAGCTCTAGATCTCGGGGAAAAAGAAATGAAGACCTCAGTACCATGAATGGATCTAGAATTCAATGTGGTAAATGGCTAAATCAATGGCAACAATCAAATACATAGCCAAATGATGAATTTCAACAAGTTTTGTGCTATACCACATCCTATGAATAATTCATGGATGGAGGTTGAAGAGAAGATTTTGTTTTTTCTCTTATTCAAAGTCTTGGAGAAACTCAAATGAGATCAGAAGATTTCCAAATTCTTCAAGCATTCTGGCTAACTTCTCTACAATTCAATGACAAGGTCATGCAGCTGTGATCGTTTTGATTTTAGAGTTGTGGACTTGAGGAAGCATGTATGGAGGTGCTTAATGTGTATACTTCTAGCCTACAAAGCTTATTTCCGACAAGGAATGTTGACTCTAAAGGTTCAAATCCTCATGAAACTTCTAAAGGTTGGTGTATGTATAGAACAAGCAGGTAAACAAAGAGAAAATGGAACACACAAAAAGATCAAAACTCTAGGCAAGATATCATTCAAACCTTACATTCTCCAATTCATCAAAGTAGTGGAGCTTACTGCGAAGCGCTTCAGCAAACTCAATCAATCTTTGCTTTTCTATTAACTGCAAAATAAGAACAAGAAATGAGAAAACCAACACAGCCAATTTAATGTTATAAAATGTGTATTTACAAATTACATAAATTTACCATTTGAAATAGTCACAAGGCACAGTTATCAAATATAAGTATTGAGCAAACTTAAAACTATGGATAGTAGATTATGGCCTTGACACAAAAAAGATGAACTCCATGAATATAGATAGATCACGCTATTCCTGGAAATTTGAGAGAGAGAATCGGAGATATTCAATAGTTATTTAATATCGTTGCATGTCCTTTATCTGAGTTCAAGAAAAAGCAATCAACAAGTGGTAAGCTCTATACTTGCAAGGTCCAAAACACCAAAACAGATAAACAATTAAGACTTCCAATAATTGAGAGACCACAATCTGTAGTCTATAGAACAAACAGAAGCTGATTCCCGCATGAAGCACAAGAAAGAGAATACAGAAGAAAGAGAAACCGTACCAGTCTATCACAGGCATCATGAAGAGTCTTAGTCTTTGAAGCTACCGCTTGATGTTGCAGTTGTAATTCATTAAACAAAGCTAGAGTTTCATCCACCTGCATGATAGAGGATCAACAATCTTCATCATATAAGATCAAAAGAAAAGCAACTTTGAAAGAGTTACCAACAATTCAACCACCTCAACAAATGTAGGAAAGAAACAATAATAACGGACCTGACAAAGTATATCATCACATGTCTGTATGCGCTCTGTCAAAGTGTTGACATAGTGCTGATACTTCTCCTCTGTCTATGAATGCAGAAAAACAATTTGAAATAAACTATTGTTTGCAACAACTTACACATTCTGACTTCTGAACCAAGACAAACACCAACTAACCTCTGATTTCATGGCTGATTCAAGATCAGTAAACCATTTGTAGAACTGCACCAACAGGAAAAATACAGATGTTACATAATCATGCTACTTCTAAAATTTAACAATCAACGCAGTTAAATAACTCAAGCATCCGATTTCACATACAGGTTTTTCAAATTGATACACGTAAAATGGTAAAACGTCTAAATTAGTAAGATTGCAGGAAAATGCAGGTGGACTATGGACATGAAGAAAGACTGCTCACCTGATTTGTATTAACTAAAACTGCTTCTATGGCTTGAGAATCTCCAACAGCACTGTCTTTATTAGTAACAGCCAAGCCACCATTTTCCTGCCTAGTGATGTGATCTTGGGCCTACAAAAGGCAGAAGCCAGTAGCTTTCAAAACAAAATCTGTAAATAGCCAAACATTTAAGAGTAAAACAAGTCACTTGAAAGTCTAACCAGAGTGGTTGGATATGGTCGCTCGGCCACGGCATGAGACAGTGCCACGATTGCTGCTTGTTGTTGCTCCGTAAGAGGAGCATTCTGCATCGCCAAAAGAAATTTGTTCAAACAAAGAAAAATTGAGTGAAAGTGCATAGATCACACTCGTCAACCTCATAATGAGAATTTATACACGGATGGGATCGAACTCAATAAGAACAAATGTGCAAGTGTCAGTGTTCGAAATTGCTAAACCAGATCTAGCGTTTTGATCTTCGTTGGCATTGAGTTATGGATTTCGTGATTAAAAAGGGATCCAAATGATAAAACTAAGGAGCTCGAGTACAGAGGAAAATAAGAAAAAAGAGGGGGGTTGCCGAAAACACCTGTTCCCAAGTAGAAGCGAAGTTGTATCCTTTGGAAATGGCCACGGATTTGTGGAGATTCGGCGGACTTGCCTTGGCTGCCATTTTTGTTCGATTTAGAGAAAGGGATATGTGGTTCTGCTACTGAAACTCGCTACGGTTGAAGAGTCCCAGCATGTGTTAGTTGCGATATCGATAGAGTAAAATTTGGGTCAGATTAGTCGACATATATTTGTGGCTGCGTTTTATATTTCTGTTGATAGACGAAAACAACGAGAGGCAGAGCCTGCTTGAATATTGGGATCGTTAAGTTTCTACAATGAGCAATGTTTTACGTCTATTTATTTATTTATTTATTATTATTATTATTTTTTTTTTTATAAGATGGAAGGCAAAAGCCCAAAGAACCAAAACAAAACTTAACGAGCAGCAGTGACCAAAAGCTATAAGTTTTTTATTTATTAGTTTCTGAAATTATGAATGAAATATACTTTTTAAATGATGGGCTTAATGGGGGTTATGGTGTGAAGTTGTTTGAGGATCCTTTGCCGCAAGCTATAAGTTTGATTGATTCTTATGTTATACGGGCCATTTGGACTCGCGTCATTCATTAGGGACTGATGCCCTCCTTTTCAAAAAGAAAAAATAAATAATTTTTGAAAATAAAATCAATTTTTAATTTGTTTAAATAAATGTTAATTTTTATTTTTTAGAGTTTTAGTTTAAAAGAATATAATTTTTTTAATATTTTTCATATTTAAATGACATAATTTGCCTTGAAATGATATTTATTTTTTCATATTTATAATCAATAAACTTTATTTGGTTATTTAAAAAATAATCTTAAAAAGTTCTGTTAAAGTTTTGAACTTTTATTTCCAATAATATAAACAACTAAATCAAATTGGCCCAAAATTAATCCATTGAGATATTTGAAATTTTACTTTTTTCTATCTTAATCAGTGGGGAAAAAAATCCTGTGCAGAAATTGTGGTCACAAGTCTACGAATAGAATGCAGAGGAAACGAAATCCAAATTCCCAGTTAGTTCTTCCTTTCACTTCATTTTCTTTCAATATCAATTTACATGGGAGTGAAGGGAAGAGACAATTTTCGTGAATGTCAAAAGATCCAGCAAAATCACTAGCTCACATCAATGAATTGAGCGTCTGTTTAAAACAAAATATTACAAAATTATGACATCCCTAGCTAGCTTGCAGATCAAATGACAGATACAATTGAAAATTTCAGGTTGATGAACAGAACTTCACACCATTTTAATGAATCAGTCCTTAACATCAGTTACCCCTTCAGCAGAAATCTGAAATCGTGCTTCTGCTTCAGCTAAACACGGAGAACTTATCACTTTACAGATTCGCTCCTCTCCTCTTCCCTTCCTAAGAGCAAGCCTGTTTCAAGTACATAACGAGCAGTTAATAACTAAACTTCTTTTTCTAGAAAAGAAAAATGGGCAAAAAAAGTGCTTGGATCAAAATACCTTGTAGTGGAAGCATGAGCCATAATATTACCACCAATAGGCTTGATTTGAGGCCCCATAAAAATAGCAGAACCATCTACTTGTGCAACTACTTGGTTTGTGATTACAACAGCTACCCCAAACTGCAACGACAAAATATTATAACTTGCATCGGAAAAGGAACACTTCCAATTCAAAGAGTTTCTTATAGCAAGCATATAACATATTATATGTGCATGTGCTGCTGGCACAAACAAAAAGAAAAAGAAATCCACAAAGAAACCTAATTTAGCATAATTCTGAGTTCAATGCCTCAAAATTTTCAATAATTTGGATTATGAGTCTATGACTTCATAAAAATTAGTATATAAGTAATGAATGAAATTCTGTCTTTGTTCAAAAACTAATAAGAGTTATTAATCTACCTCATCTGCCAACTTCTGAAGGCTCCTAAGGAACTTAGCAAGATGCATTTGCCGAGCAGACAATTCTCCTCTTCCAGAGAAATCCGTTCTGTATAGGGCAGTGGCACTGTCTACTATCATAAGGGCAAACCTATAGAACCATGGTCCAGTCAAATAGTTAGAATTTCAAGAATAAAAACTGCATATGTATATATAATCATCAGTTTTTTGGATATTGATGCCAAAGAAACTGAAATTTGCAACAATCTCGTGAGTTAAGAATTCTCAAAATTATAAAATTGTTACAGAGATACTCCTTAGAACTAGAACACGCATTCTTCATTTCAATTAACCTGGAAGAGTTAGTTACAAGTCGATGGATAAAAAAAGTTGTACTACCTTGTTTCCACCATCATAGAAGCTGCTTCAAGCAAAAGCCTTGATTGATGATCAGTGTTATATGCACGAGCATAGGCCACATTCTCCAAAACATCAGCTCCATTTAATCCAAACCTGATACATTTACAAACTTCATTAACCATCTGATGCCGGACAGGTGAGGGCATAATGCTGTTGTTAAAAGAGCCGAATTATCACCTGTCTGCTATCTGTAAGAGTCTCTGTGGTCTGAACGTGCCCTCAGCATCAATATACATTGCTTTTCCCTCACCACCCCCTTGATCTAATGGAAGCTGAAAGTATAAAAGTTTGTTAGACACAGAGTTTAATAGGTTGACATTCCAGTTATTCAAATATGATGGATCACAAGCTCTGCCGTGATGATGGCCTGACCTAGCAACAGCTAAAAGTCATAATTCTATCAAATTATAAAACCAATCTAAAAAGTAGAAAAAACTTATTAGAATATACAAGCTCATTATTTAACCAATCTAACTCCATATTCAACTTTTGAAATAAAAGAATTTATAAATCTTCTTTCTAGAATTAGACCAACCCTTCTTGAAGCAAAATTGCATGGCATGTGAAGCGCTTACTTGACAGGTGACACAGAGAGTGTGGCACAGTTGAGTCTTGCCAGAGCGAAACTCACCATATATCTCAGTGATAGATCCTGTCTCAATCCCTCCTGTCAAAAGGCAGCCATGTTAGAATGTAAAAATGCATTTTATGATCTATAATGTACAATGCCAATGTTATTGTTAAACTTTTAACAGAACTTTTCAAACATCATGTGACGCTTGCCTTCCAATATCTTGTCAAGTTCTCTTGACCCAGAAGTTATCTGAATTATCTCTAATCTCTGAGCATGGAGTTGGCTGGCACTAGTAAAACCCAGAGGCACCAGTTTTGAAGCTGCACATGATCAAGTAACACATGGTCCTCATCAATGTCTAGACCGACAAATCGTACCTAATTGTGTCCAGAAAATTAGTGTGGGAAAAGGCAATTCAAGTTAGGATAGCATGCCTGCTTCAATTATTTTATCAACTTTAGCTTCACTGATTCCTTTGATTTGCAAAAGCTCTTTCCGAGGAGAGTAAGCGACAGACTCAATAGTGCAGAGACCAGCATCCTTAAGCTTTTTAATGTCAAGGGCAGCAATTCCTGACTCCTTGAGTTGGAAATAAAATATGTCAAAATGTGATGGAAACACAAAATCTGACATTTGGTATCCGATTAGTGCAACGTTCTTATTGTCTATGGGAACACAATTAATCAAGCATCTTAATTGAAAACAAATTTCAGAAATGGGCATTGATATGAAACAAAGCTAGCCCCACAATGGAGACAAGTTAGAGTAATGCATACCAAGTATAGATGCAACCAATATTGAAGTACACTAACAAGTGATACTGATGCATTAGGATGTAAAAAACAAACAAACATCAATGAAATCCAGCTTGAATAAAAAAAAAATTTGCTAGTATCATCAATGAGTTAAGATAACACTAGCCATTCAGAGAAGATGAATAGAATTTGGTTTGGGTATGACCTTAATCTTCTACATTAGAGGCAGCCAAGATAACACAATAGTCAAAACCTCAAAAGGATGCAGAGTTGGTTTCTACAATATAACAATCTTGACTACGAGGCAAGTATTCAAGCAAATAAACCATTTTAATGTTTAAGCAAGAAAACCCATTTGGGAAAATCTCTGATTCTCTATGTCACTGGTACCAAAACAAACTGACGACTGAAAAGAGCCCACTTCCACATCTTCACAAAAGGACGCAAAACCAATAACTAAAGTACGTTTTAGAACGGCAATTTACTTTGATCAGAGAAAGAAACTGCTTCAATTAAAAGTAGGATTGTTCTAAATCAATCGATTAGAAAAAAAACAAAGGACCACATTGAGAAAACCCTAAAAAAGGAAATTGAAAACTAGCTCATAGGCAGAGCCCTAATTTGTTTAGAACTGAGAAAACCAGCCAGAATGAGAAAAAACGAAAACCTAGTTCAATTTCAGATCTTGACCATGGTTTTGAGAGGATTCAAGCATTAACCCATTTTACTTCACTAGTAAAGGGAACCAAAACGATCAATAAACCCAAAAAGGAAAACCTTTTTAAGCAAAATTATAAAAGAAAAGAACACCCATTTGACTACAAATCTCATTTTACCCATACCAATATTAGAAGTAATAAAATAAAAGCAGGTGATAAAAAATCGATCGAAAGATTAAATCTTTTTGAGATTTTGATTACCTGTAGCTGCTCAACAGGGAAAGGGCCATGTTGAATCTCCTCAAGTTCTTCATGCTGCTGTTGTTGATTATGAACCGGCTTCTGATGTCTTTGTTGCTCCATTTTCACGGATACTTTAGCTCAGAGAGAGAATAAGAACTAAAAAGGGAATGGAGTGGGACTTGAGGAGGAGGAGGGAAGCGATATGTTCAAAAGAGTTTGTGGCGAGCGCCAAAATGTTTGTGGCAGAAATGCTTGTCATGGAAGTTTCGGCTGTCACATGACCCAATAGTCTTAGTGATTGGGCCTTAGTGGGCTTTTAGCGGCCAGCCCATACAATTTTGGATAAAGTATTGCATAAAATTGGACTAAGCTTTTTTATGAGTTGATGAACAGAACAAACACAAGTGGACTGTAGACTGAACTATTTTAAGTGTACGCTTTTTCATCTGCCTCGCTGTGCTGTCCGTCACAGTTTTCGACTCGGCGAATTTCAGAAAAAAACCAGCGGGGAACCGGGCGCACGTTACCACCTAACCCGTCACCTCAGTACTCTGGTCTCCACCATATTCGAAGCTCTGGCTACTCCTGTCAAACGAAGACTATTCTCTGATCAATCTGTAAGATTTCGCTAAAGCCCATTTTTTTTTTAAGGTTTGACCATGGTGGTGTTCTTTTTTTTTTTTTTAAGTTAACCTGCCAAGCAATCATTTTTTTTATTTCAATTGTTTTGATTCAGATGGGGACTGGTGACGAAGTGGTGGAAATTGATAGCTTAGAAAAGGGTTTATTATCAGAATCCCGCGGCGGTGGTCCTCGGGAAGAGAGTGAAGCCGATGACGACGCAGTTCTCTATACGGCGTCGTTTGAAGAAATGGAAGAGAAATTTATCAAATACCAAACAGCACAATGGGTTATGTACTCTTTGCTGTTAATATTGGCTTGGGGGATTGGATTATTCATGCTTCTGTATCTACCAGTGCGAAGATATATCTTACGAAAAGATATTCAGTCCAGAAAGCTCTATCTCACGCCTAATGCCATTGTCTACAAAGTAAATTAGCATTATCTTTGGTCCTTTTGAGTTTTGAGTGACGTTTTTTCTTCTCTCTTTCTTTCCTTCCTTGAATTGAAGCGAATTTTGATGAATGCACGTTCAATTACAAGCTTTTTCTGTCCATCTTACAAAGTTATGCATGTATTTATTTCACTGGCTGATACTTTGGTTCTTTACTTCAGGTTACAAAGCCAGTAGCGTTTCCATGTTTTGGAGTGCTAAAGAAAGAGAAGCATGTTTTATTACCTTCTGTTGCAGATATCGTAATTGAGCAAGGCAAGTGTTAGCAACACCTATTTATTTTGCATTAATTTTTTTTAGCTCTTGTTGTATGCTTTCCAATTAGGATGCTACGTATGTTTATTATTTCTATGCGTGTTTGTTAACATTGTGGAAATGAAAGTTAAATCTAAGACGTAATCATTGACCAAAAACCTAGTAGGATTCATGATGTATGATTTTGAAGGCATATTTTTATTGATTTTTTTGATTGAGCTGGAAATTTGTATTGAAACATAAATAATTATTGAAAAGATTAGGTCTTTCTGAGCTATTATATCCTATTTATTTCACTCCTCCTATTTTTTTTATTAAACATTAAACTTTGAGTAATAAGTGTTGTTAGGCTTACTGTGGTATCAATCTTGTTAATGTTAACAAGTCTGTCTAATTGCTATCAGGATATTTGCAGTCTCTATTTGGTGTATGCTCTCTGAGAATTGAGAATGTTGGTGTAAGAAGGCCACCAAGTGATGATGTTCAAATTCAAGGGGTTGCAAATCCAAATGCTTTCAAGAAGGTATTATCCTCCTGTCAAATAGTAGCTGCTGTAAATTGCTGGAAAATAGGGGAATATGACCACTGTTTGTCTGTGATGCCCTTTTCAGGCTGTCTTGACACGGCTATCGTACATGAGAAGTGAGTTTGGTTCTAGACAAGTTTCTGCAATTGAAGACATTCCTAGTTTGAGGATAGGTCATTCATCATCCCCTTGGGTATGCCAAAACCACTTCAACTAGCTTCTCTCTCTTGGATTCAAAAAACTATTTTAAGGAAATTTTTCCTTCACAAGTTTAATTGATTCTATGGATTGATAGAATGTGAAATCTATGGATTTCACAAATTCATGGATTTGAATTATACTTATTTAATTTCTATTATTAATATAACACAAAATTGATAAAATCCCACCTGTAAGGTGGGATTCTCTCTCTTCCAAAATGGTGAAATTGAGTTGTTATGGAATTGATAAATTCCAACCAAACAAAGGTATTTGTCAAATCCATGAAATGTTTAAATTCCATCAATCCAAATTTAAGACATATTATTAGTATGGACATTGAACCTTCTTCTTTGCTAGGTTTTCCAATAGGTCAACCTTGGGTTTTAATTTCTTACTCATCGTGTTGTTGCAGATGTCGCCACCGAAGTCTCATAGGAATGATTTGCTTCCTAATTCAGGGGACATATTGCTACTACAGAAACTGGAGGAAGTTGGAAGTTCTATGAAGGTAAATCAGAACAACATTTTCTGTAGTTTTCTGAATTATTGGTACAACCTTTCTTGTTACAGACTAGTTCCTCTTTTATTTTGCAGAGAGTTCAAAGTTTAATTGAGGAGCAACACTCTCAGTCATTAGACCCAACTGGTTAAGGTTAGTGGAGCAAATAACCGATTGAAATGAATAATTTTTCTTCTTTGTCTATTCAATTGGACATTTTCTTTAATATAGGTGACAGTTCTTTTGAATGCCAATATTACCCATAGTTAGCAGAATTTAAACAGTTCATAGAATATTGACCTACTTATCACACCTACAATACAGGTGCTTAATAACAACTCTTGATACTTCAAGGAGGCAGTCCTACTACAATTGAAAATGCTAATCGCTTTACCAAGTGAACTTAAGAGTGCTAGTACAGCTCATTCAAACTTAAATAGCTTGGTACAAGCAGAAACAGACTTCATTAATCATGAACCATTATCTCTTCTAAAACAAGCTGTTTGAATAGCCTGCAAAATTTGATTTTCTGCCCTCAATCTTTACTTTTAACTGATTGTAGTATTTCTTCTATGTTTGTCTACAATTATAGCGAATAGGTAGAGATTCGTACATATAATCAACTATTTGACCTTTGAACATGACTTCTGCTCTGTGCTTTTCAGTAATTTTTTTTGCAGCAATGAGTTAATTTTTTGCTACTGAATTAATATATACAGTTTTGTTCTGCAGGATTAAACCTGTAGGCATAGAATTGAAAGACGTGATTTTGCTGAAGCATATGTGAGTGGAAAAAGAAGTTACTGTTCTTGGTTTACTATTGCTAGGGTGATGGTTTTTCTCAACTGGCTGATAAATTGATGAGTCAAGTTTCAACTTCAAGTGAGATTTGGAGAATACTGCTGGTTTTACTCGCCGATTTACGCTTTTAGGTGCTTCTATTCATTCCATTAAAACTATTTTGTGTTTGTTGGTCCTGATACAGAATCTTCAATTGAGTGAGTGCTTGGTTGTGGCCCATGTGGTTACTGTTTCTGCCCATCTCTCTCTCATTTTACTGCTGTATTTATGGTTAATTGTATTATATATATATTCCATTAAAACTTCAAAGTCATCCTTCTGCTATCGTGTGAAAGTTGTATGTTAAAACTTAAAACCATTGCAAGCACCGACTTGCAGACTAAATTATCATTTAGCTATGGTCTGTTGTTTATCAGTAGGCCTAGTTGGCTGCTGACTTTGTTATGGGCTCTTGTTAGTATAAATTCTTGACTTCATGAGGATGGAATTTTGGCTTAACTTTTCTCAATTCCGACCCAATTTCAGCTTCGACTCGGACCATTGGAAAAGGTTAAATGAGTTCGACGAATTAGAAAAAAAAAAAAAGTAAAAAGAAAGGGAGCTGTGACGTGTCATGAAAATGAGTTTGACAATGGAGATCGTAAAACAAGCGGCGTATTCTACGTCGCATATGATTGACATTTTCCCAAAAATAAATTATCAAATTAATTTTGGTAATTTAAATAATGATAATAATAATTAATCACATTTCATGTTTCCTACGGTGATTAATTATTATCAGGACGCATGTATTGTATTTTCTCAGGGAAACATCTATTTTTGTATTCGTTCCACGTAATGATAAAAAAATTGCGAAAGAAAAAAAGAAGCTCTTTTTGCTTAACTTGAATGTATAATATCAATTAATCATAATATAACTAACTATATCGCTTTTGCTTGACGGACATGCTACTTTCATCGTCGCAAAGAAATGTAAATGGCCACCCAACAAACAAACGATTTGAAATTATTTTTAACTGCTGACAGCGAAGCGGATTCTCAAAAGAAAAATATTTAGTTAGACCGGATGAATGCTGGATTTATAAATTAAATTAACGATTTTAATGTATGATCAGAAATATATTTATTTTAATAAAAAATTTTATTTATATTAATTTAATTCATAAGTAGAGTTATAAATTCACGATTTGCGTTCAGTCCAGATCCAGAATTGTCGGACAGAATTTGGTCTGAGTTATTCTGGATTTTAAGAAGCTTGGTAACTAAGGTAATGCATGGTTGGGCGTTGGTTGAGTGTGTACTCAGTCAAATACGATTACCCATTCTCTAGCACACCACATGTTAGCCCCAGTATTTGGGAAGAATTTCCAAGCATTTATGTAATTTTCTTCGATTTTTTCAAGTCTGTCGATTTATGAGAGAAAGGATAAAATTGATATAATCCCTAACGTGCACATGTACTGCTATGATAGTTATGGCAATAAGTTGGTCATAGTACTTGTTGAAAGGTTGGTATGTCATGATTCCTAATTAATCTTCCTCTTTTCTTTTCCCCCTTTTATTTTATGAAGTCTCATTGTCATATATATATAGAGAGAGGAGAGAATATTTCAATTTGAATTAAAATAAATCAGAATAATTAGGTTGGGTGACAGTTGGACTAAGACTGTTTGAAGAAAGGAAAGTTTAGTTAGACTTATGTTCTTTTTTTTTTTATCATTTTTCCATTTAAAGTGTTTGGCAATGGGAGTTGCAACTTACAAACAAGTATTGATTGTTTGTGTGAAAGCAACATGAAATTAAGCAAATTGGTTTTGAAGAAATTGAGTATGGCTTACCAATTGTTGACTTCCTTGTTTCTTTTGTGACTTCTCTATTTGATCTTCAAATCTTGAACTTTAACTTAAACAGTGATTTTTTACATTCTAACCAACCATCCCATTATAGGAAATGGAAAAAAAAATATTTATGCAATCATTAACTTATGTAGTTCTATTTTTATTTTTTAATAATGATGATTGAACGTCTCTTTTTGATTTATACAATATGAAATATTTAATACATTGAAACGCTTGATGTTACAGTTCTAATATAATTTTATAATTCTCGAAGCAATTTTAATAATGCTAAATTTTATAAACTAATATTAATTAGCATATGGATTTTAAAAGATTTTCGATCCTCTTATGAATGATGAACAACACAATGTTGGTTGCTCAATATCAAAATATTATATTTTTTTTTCCTTTTCAAATGATAACATAACCACTGGCGTATCTAAAAATTAATAAGACTTGTCTACACATTGTGTATAAATCATCCATATACTAAGTAATTTCATAAAAAAATGTTAAAAGAATTATTATTGTTTTTTTTATGAGGTGAGTCCCTGAAAATGTTGTGCTTGTAACTCTCTCTTAAGCTATTTCTTAGCGAGATATAAAAATGTTAAAAAAAATAGTGGTCTAAGTAGGAATACTTTACCACATTACGGGGATTAAAAATACTTTTTTATGGGGATTTGCTTGCATTATTTTCATATGATTCATTTATACAATGTGTGATATATATATATTTTTTTAAAATGACTTTTTGAAATTAGGAAATTGTCATTTTCAATCATTACAACACTCATGTTTAATGTGTAGAATCAACCAAATAACCAATAATACTAATTTCAGTTCAAAAGAATTAAACCTCTAATGTTAAAAAGTCGTCTCTTTTGGTGGATTAACGAGTAATTGCCATATTTGCTACCTCATCTCCTTGAAGAGCAATAAATCAAGAATGTGACCGTTGGATCAGCTCAGATTTTAAGACTGAATCTAGTCTTTAATTCCCATTAATATGCCGTAATGGTAAAGCCAAAGTACAAATAAAAATCAATCCTTCCAGTAGAAGGACAAAAGAGAAATGTAAATTAAAGTTAGAGCTCATGCCAGAGTTTAAGTCCTCTCGATATTGTTTAAAAGATACAGCGTCTCATCTCACTAAATTAACTGACCGGTAATTAGTTGGTATTTTGAGCCTTTAATTAAACATGAAATTGGCATTAATTAATCGGGACAGGTTGGTTGAATTTGTAAACGGGGCATTTTAGGATGTGGGCACATCTACCCAGCGCTCAGTTGGGAAAGGACCACATATGAAGTCCCCATTAGTATATTTTTATTTTCTGCGTAATATTGTCTAAATATATGATATTTCCTGATTTAGGTTCACCAATTAAAAGAATTACTATTTATTCTGATCAAATATACGAAAATTTCTATTTTTATATTATATTGTTTTACTCGTGATAGATGATTACTATGCTATCCGAAGCATATACTGTGAATAACCCACTACAAGGATACGGTTTTCTTATTTGTTCTCTTTGTTATTCATTTTATTATTTTTATTTTTTTATTTATACTCTTTTTTATTTCGTTCTTATATGTTTACTAAGCTTTCATTATAATATTTTTTTGTCTTTATATTCTAATGTAAATTTTAATTATGTTTTTTAATTATTTTAACTATAATTTCAAGAGCTTATAACGATCCATAATTGTAAAGGAATATTATTACAAATTAAAATGTTAATGAATTAGAATATTATAAATTATTATGGGTTTTTCACCATGCTATTCAAATATAGAATGAATTTAATTTTTAATATTGTGATTTAGTTTTATTTTTTACGTATTATCTGACAAAATAGATTTAATATTTGTTTACATCTAAAAATAAGCATATTGTGATTGAATTATTAATTCAATGTCAATTAAATTTGGTATTTTGATCACACAATATAATTTTTCACATCTAAAGAAAATAGAAAATAAAGATAAATGTGTATTTTTTTTTTCTTTTATTTGTTAGGAGATATAATAAGCTGAGAGGGCTTTTTAGACTACACAATAAGAGAGTAATTTTGTCTTTTACTTGAGAAATTATTAGATAGATTAAGCCTATTACATTAACTATAGATCTTACATAATCATTTAATAATAGATATTTTGAGATCAATAAATAATTGCTCATTTTATCCAAAAATAAAAATTTTAATTAATTCTTTTAAATTATAATAAAAATAAAAAAAACTGATCAAATTACTTCTACTCTTTAATTTATTATTTTTTAAAACATTCAAAAGAATTTATATCACTCTAACATAGGACGCAGGGCAATGAATTAAGTGTGATGAAGTCAAAGTACAAGTACAGTGAATGATTGTTGACGGCAACGTTAGATGAGTCAGTGTTTCTCTCTCTCTCTCTCTCTCTTTTTTTGTGAACTGCAGTAAAAGGGTCGCGTAATTCCTAAGGTGACTTTAGGTAGATTAGGAAGAAAGCCCATTTTGTCCCCTGAATTTCGGTCAAATATTACAAAAAGCTCAAAAATGAACTTTTGTGACAAATTCCACCACAACTTACATATCGTTGTCCAAGTTGTCCATAAAATGGGGTAATACTCAGCTGTGTGATTCACACGAAAGTGTATCAAAATGATATATATATATATATATATATACGAGTTCCCATAGCCTTCTGGTTCGCAACAATTTTTCATTCTTCATTTATTCGTAATTTTCTTGTGAGCCAAAACAATGCATCTGAGGATACTTGCTGCCATGCTTAGATTATTCTCCCAGTTTTACTTCCGTCATTTTCATCTATGAAACATATGATAATCCAACTGTGTTAGTACTAATTTGAGCACATCGTTTGCATCGCTAGTGTATTATAGTTCCAAGCTGCAGAGGGTCTTCTCTGTTTTCGTTTATAATTATCCTTTCTACTTCAAGTGTCTGTTACGTGTATCGTTTACAACGCAATTGTTCATGAAATAGGACTTCGGCCATTTAATTTTTGAAGAAAATTATGGTTTTGACAAGTTGGGTCTCCAAAAAAGTTTTGCATTTTCGAAATTTATGCTGCTGATTCTAAGTTAAAGAGGAGAGTCTATTTCTTTATTATTTTGAATTGCTATCAAGAAAAATATATACGGCCAATAGCTGATTTTGAATTAAAAGTTAACCAGTTGATTATCCGAGGATATTGAGACTTTCTCTTCTAATAATTAGCCTTGATGATCATTCATGTTGTTGCAAATGCAGTGTAAAAATCCCTCTTCATTTTTGAGCATTTTGTGTATCTTGCCCGAGTTCAAGGGGGGGAAAAATGAACCTTCTTCCGGTAGATTAAAGTCAGCAGAACACATCAACTTTTCACCGTCATTTTATAAAAGTTATCACAATTTTATAAAAAATATTGATATTTTTAATAATGATCTAGGCACGAATTATGAAATAAAATGTATTTTTATTAAATTTCAAAAAAAACAGTGAATATTCATTTGTAAAAGTTAATAATTTAACGAGAAATATTTTAAATTCGTTAAAAAAAGGTTATCACAAAATAAAATGTTCTTTTACTAATAATTTTGTAGAAGTGATATTTTTTTCAAAAATTAATAATTTGGCAACAAACATTTTAAATATGTTGCAAAAAAAGGTAAGTTAATTGCAAAATAGAAAATTCTAAAATGACATAATTATTTCATAGAATTTTTCTTTTTATAAACATTAATGCTTAGAGACTAGTTACAAAAATAAAAATACATTTCTCAAAAAATTTCATTAAAGGCATCAAAATTCTGTAAAATGTAATTTGTTTTATAAAAGTGCTGATTTATAGAAACAAATAATTCTATTAAGATTGTGTACAATTTAATACATAACTAAGCATGTATTTTGTAAATTATTTTTTAAAATTTTAATTAATGTTTTTTATTTATATAATACATTAAAATAGAAAATATCTTATTTCAAAAATAAAAAATACATATGCGATGTATCATAATGAATAAAAAAAGCTATATTTTTAATGGTGAAATAGAATTTGATTGTGATTCTGTCTATAATAGGATTTTTTTTATTTGATATCACAAGGGCACGAAGATTAAAATACTTAAAAGTTTTTCATATATATATATATATATAAATTAATTTTTTATATAAAAAATCTTGAAAGAAAGAAATAAAATTATTAATTAGGCGATGATCTGTTTGGTCATTTCAGAGGGATGACTACCCTCTGATTATGTATCCCGCAATATTATTTTAATTCATAAAAACATCAAATGAATTAAAAAAAAATTATAGAAAAATCGAGCTATTGAATTGGATGTTATCAATCCATATTCAAAACTTAAAACTTAACCATTAGACTATAACTGATAAGCAATTATTTACTTGTATTTTTAATTGACAATAAAATATTATAGTTTGCCTCTTGCCAATTATATTACTCCTTTGTGTCTGATCCAACATTTAAACTTATTAGAAATAAAAACAAATTCACTTATATAAATTAGTTCACCTGTCTGCATACATATATTCAAGCGATAATTTGTTTTACATATTTTTTATAATTATAATTAGGAATATTCTAATTTATTTTGCATTTTATATCACTTTACTTTTCAATATTTTAACTTATGTTTAAAAATCCTATTAAGGCAAGAATATGGACAAAAATGTCTTTTCAGTCCCAAGCGCCCCAATTGTACAGAAATACGGCATTTACCTTCCACAAGCTGAAAATTAAAATCTACGGTGCCGATAAGTAAGCAATATTTCTGGTCATAGATGCCTTACATATTCTGTTACATTTTTTCTTTTTTTCCAACAGCCAAGCCATCGTTGAACACACAAACTTCCCAGTCCTTACAGTTTACAGAGACACATATTAATTAAGAAAAAAAAAAAAGGGAAGGGGAGAGCACTTGGCACTCTGCATATCAGCAACTGCCAAAAACTTGGCGTCTCGAAACGGCACACATTAACACCTAAGAAAGAGAGAGGAACCGAGGGAGAACAGAGATCGAATGCGACCTATCTCTTTGGGCTCTCTCTGCTTCTTTAATCAGCCCTTTCATTGTTCAGTCTTCAGTATTCTCTGATTCTTCATTTCTCGATTGACATTTTCTTTTTTTCGCTTTTTTTTTACTTCTGGATTTGAAGTATCTGTGGAACTGGTTGAGAGAGAAATGATGGGGTCAGCTTCGTTTGCATCTCCGTTATGCACGTGGCTGGTGGCTGCGTGCATGTCGGTCACGTGCGCCAAGGAGAACAGGACCGCTCCATACGCGTTCCATTCATCTCAACCTAGTAACAGACTCAGTCGCTGGGCTCGCAGAAGAAAGACACTTCTCGCTCAATATAATAGCGACAATAGTAATAGTGTTGCTGGTGGTGGTGGCGGCGGCGGTTTTGGTTACAGCACGGAATTTCTTTCCAAAAGTTTGGTCTCTTCCTTGAGTGGATCCAGTTTTCAAGGATTGATGTCTTCTTGCTTAGCGTTTGAGCCTTGTAGCCAATACTATAGCTCTAATGGCCTCTTTCGATCCAGAAATCTTAATCGCAAGCAGCGAAGACTCAATCGGCCCGCTCTTTCTGGTATTTAGTGTCTGATTCGTCTGCAGTTTGTTTGTTTTTTTATTTTTTTAATTTTTATTTTAAGTCTAGTTCTATATTTTACTTATTTGGACTTTCGGATTTTTGTTTATATTTGATGTTAATTACTACTCTGATTTAGTTATTAAATTTTTTAATGCTTTTGTTGTGCTGTTTCATTTTGTTGCATTCTACAATTGAAATCTTGATTTCCTCGTTTTCGTCGATTACTGAAAGTTCACATGAAGCATAAAAAAATTAATCTACAAATTGAAGTGAGTGAAGCGGTTTAGCTCAGTCTTGCAATTGATTTGTTCCGTACTTATTAGGAAAATTGTTTGAACTTGCTAGGTACCATATCATAATTTGATTGAGATATGGACTAGAGTAGAGGGCAGAAGTGAACACTTGGTAGTTTTACTTGCATGCTTTGGTCCCATGCGGTGTGTTCTTTCACATGGAATGAATGTTTGTACCTCTGTGAGGTCCCGCTGATGAATTCTCAAATCGTGCCTCATTTTCTCGCTTTCATGTGATAATTGCTCCTTTCTTGCTATCTAACACGTGTATTTGGGCATTAACTACATGCACACGACACATTCACATTATTTGTGGTTTATCAATACAAAATTTTAGGGGAAGCCATGGCAATAGCTGTGCAACCTGAAAAGGAAGTTTCAACAAAGAAGAAACCAGCTACGAAGCAAAGGCGAGTGGTAGTCACTGGAATGGGTGTTGTATCACCCCTTGGTCACGAGCCAGATGTCTTCTACAACAATCTTCTTGAAGGAGTTAGTGGCATAAGCCACATAGAGGCTTTTGAATGTGCCCAATTTCCAACGGTAGATTTTGTTAAAGATATCTTTCTTCTTCTGTTGGTTTCCAACAACTTTAATCTTAGAGTTTTTGTTTCTCTTCTTTTTGGTTTCTTCCTCTACTTTTTGCCAGAGGATTGCTGGAGAGATCAAGTCTTTCTCAACTGATGGATGGATTGCACCAAAACTTTCCAAGAGAATGGACAAATTCATGCTATACATGCTCACTGCTGGAAAGAAAGCCTTGGCTGATGGTGGTATCACTGAAGATATAATGGATGAATTGGATAAAGCTAAATGTGGAGTTTTGATTGGCTCTGCAATGGGTGGCATGAAGGTAGTAACTCTGAGATTCTTGAGGGTCTATACACATTAATATATGATATTAAATACTGGGTAGCCAAGCATCTTAACAAAGCCACTCCAAAACCAGTTTTGATTTTATATCCAATGACAAGCACCAGCGAGTCTGTATATTATACCCTTGTCAGCTGTTAAGATGCAATATGAGATGGCACCAGATTTTTTGTGCTTTAGAAAAATGAGAGCTGATGCTGCTTTCAATGTTTACTTTTCCTCCTGGTAGAATACCTGCCTAAGTCTCTCTTTTGACAATAACAATCTTGGTTATTCCTCTAAGAGCATCTTTGTTTAGTAAAATTGTGCATCCAAGCTACATTACCCTATATGAGAGCCATAGAGCCTTTAGACATGCAAAAGAGTTCATTATAATCGATTGCTTGTTTGGGTGATCTTAAACAGGTCTTCAATGATGCAATTGAAGCACTAAGGGTATCATACAGGAAGATGAATCCTTTCTGTGTACCTTTTGCAACTACAAATATGGGTTCTGCCATGCTTGCAATGGACCTGGTAAGCTACAATTTACAGGACATGCAATATTAAGACTCAGTGTTATGTATTTTAGTAATTTGGAATGTGATTTTTAAAAAATTAATTGCAGGGTTGGATGGGGCCAAACTATTCGATCTCCACTGCTTGTGCTACCAGCAATTTTTGTATATTAAATGCAGCAAACCACATTATTAGAGGCGAAGCTGTGAGTATCTTGCAGTTAATAGACATTGAAAGATGCATGAAATATTGATGTTACCAAGTAATGTATATCATTTTTCCCCCTGAAATCATTTTGAACTAGCAGGATATCATGCTTTGTGGAGGCTCAGATGCAGCAATTATACCTATTGGTAATTCCTTCCTTCCTAAGTTTTGTGCAACCAATGTGTCATCTTGGGTGTCGCATGTGCTTGGTGTTCAATTTTTCGCTTCTTTGAAACAGGTTTGGGAGGTTTTGTGGCTTGCAGAGCGCTGTCGCAGAGGAATGATGATCCAGCAAAAGCTTCACGACCTTGGGATATGGTGATTTATTAATATTCCTGGCGATCCTTGTTTTTTTTCTTTGACCTTTTTCACTGTCCATATTTCAAAACTTGTGAAAAACTATTATTGAAATATGGTATTACTTAAGTCGGTGAAAGGAGGATTTGGTAAGTATAATTGTATCAAATTGCTGTAAATGATTGCTAGTTTCATAATTGAATTGCTAGAATTTGTATTTTATCTGTGACTTTGTGGATCATATACTTCCATTTCTCAATTCTCTTGTATTGGTTCCAATGCCATATTCAAGAAGTTCTAAATCCGAGTTTCTGTACTTATGGAGTATCTAAAGTTTCTGAAGAAGTCATTGATGTTATTTGTGTGAATGCTGTAATTGTAGTTCATTACTGAAAGTTGTAAATATTTTAGTTTCTCACTTGATATCTGATCCTGAGTTGAAATATCTACTTTGGTGGTAAACAGAATAGGGATGGATTCGTCATGGGGGAAGGAGCTGGCGTTCTGCTTTTAGAAGAACTGGAACATGCCAAGGTATTCCTGATTTTACTCAAGAAAGCCATGCCAAGAGCCCATTATTTGCCTTGTAATCAACTTGGTGTCTGTATTTAATTCCTATCTTTTTAGCCTATTTGGGCTACACATTCTCCGGTCACTCCTTTATATGGCACAATTTTTACTTCCATCCTTCGTGTTTCTCGTTCTCAAATTGACTTGCACCTTCATGTTCTCATGCACTTGAGTTTTTCTTATCCTAATTAATTTTTTTTTTTTTCTAAATTAAAACATGGTGGAAGTAAACCATAAAATTGTGAGGAAAAATGTTTCCCATGATTAGTTAATGGAAAGTTTAATTTATGATTTGCAGAAAAGAGGTGCAAATATCTATGCAGAATTTCTTGGAGGAAGCTTTACTTGTGATGCATATCACATGACTGAACCACGTCCTGATGGTAATTTGTAGAGCTTCTAAATTTCTTGCAATTTTACACTATTGCATTCTTGTGTTACATGGAAACTATATATATATATATTGAAGGATATATTCGTCATTCCGGTTTGCTACCTTCTTTGTTTCATTTTTTTTAGGCATTCTTTTGTGGCTAATCAAATGTGGTAACAAATGTAATTGATCTCCGAATCTTGTTGATATTGGATTAATGGACTGACCATTACTTCCATTTTCTAACTGCTTCTGCGTTTATTATGGTAGAGTGTTAGCCTTTCACAGGTTGCCGTACTTATTACAGAGTATAGTAGTAGGGAACAGCATAATCCTTTTGCTAACTCTTGAGAAAGGCTGTTCAGAATTCAATGTTCTATCAAGGCCGTCCTAAATTAAGCAAAATGAAGGAAATAAAATGTATCCTCACAATTTCAGTTGCAGCCTGCTCCATTATGCAATGGAACTACTTCAGAATCCAATTAGCTGTTATTTGTTAATGAATTTATGTTAGTAGAATTTAATACTTAATATATGTAAGATGCAAGTACATTAGGGGGCATGTTGATTGTGAACTATCAGTTCAAGATTTTAAGAATTTATATTTGCTTGGGTCTTTATCACATGCTGATGCTCTACATGCCCTATTGTACACGCCATGCAGTTTATTCTGTGATCTAGCATGGGCATTGCTGCTTTCTTGCTGAACCATCACTAAGTTTCTGATTCTCTTCGCATTGATTATGAGTTCCTTTAGGGGAAATTGTGTAGTATTGAATTTTGTTAAATCTATAGTTGCAACATACATTATTGATGGAAATGTTCTTTTTTGAGCTCATCAATCAACTCTGAATCAATCATCATTCTATAAATCATGGCAAGAAATGAGTAATTTCTACTGGATCTTGCTATCTGGCACATAACATTGCTGTGCACATTATTATCTGCTACCTAGTATCTAACATCCGTTTCCCCACCAAACAGGAATTGGTGTCATTCTGTGTGTAGAAAAGGCATTAGCACAATCTGGGTTATCCAGGGAGGATGTGAACTACATAAATGCGCATGCTACATCCACCCCAGCTGGTGATATTAAAGAGTTTGGGGCTCTCATGCATTGTTTTGGGCAAAATCCCGGGGTAAGGAAGATGTATTCTTTATTTCTTATGTGCATTGAAACTTCTAACATTACTAGATTATAATGCATCATAAGATTCTCCCAAATTACAGCTGAGGGTGAACTCCACAAAGTCTATGATTGGTCATTTATTGGGAGCAGCTGGTGCTGTGGAAGCTATTGCAGCAATACAGGTAACCAGTTTCTAATGGTAGTTGGTAGTTATAACTGCTACGGTATTTTTTTGAAAGTCATTTCTTTTGTTATAAATATTGTGAAATCAAACTATTATACTTGCAAAAAGGGAGAGGAGAAAAGTTACTTCAGGCTTTACGCCGTGAGTATATGGATTATAAACATTTCCCAGGGAATGTAAATTTTAAGGCCAAATCACCTGAAAAATCCACAACTTCAATGCCCATGTCAATTTTGGCATTGCCTTTTTTTCTTTTACGAATTATGCCTCCAACTTTAATATGGTGTCAATTGTAGCTATTCATTGTATTAGACTTGGATTGGACATGATGCAGTAGGCTTACATGTTCGAGAACTCTGAAATAGGTTGATGTCAGCATTTGTTAGGTTTATTTGAATTTCAAGTATTTAGGGTTTTAAATATTTTGATAATTGTTGTAATGAATTATATCTGATTGGGTATATCATGCACATTACATTCACACAGTTGATATTTGACCGCTGAGGTCAATATAGAGGATGAATTATAATTGACATAGCAACTCCTGGGTTGGGCTAGAATTGCAAAAGTTGAAAGATGGGGCTCAAATTGGCAAAAAAAAAAAAGAAGATGAAGAAATGGTTCTTAACATTTTATTTGGTTACTTGTATAGGCGATACGAACAGGATGGGTTCATCCAAACATTAACCTGGAAAATCCAGACGAAGGCGTGGTATGTTTCCTTCTACTTTTTAGGTTCCATATGCTTTGTGGTGTGGTTTAATCCTTGACCCCGGCAAATCATGTCTGGATAGTTTTTCAATTCTTTTACCAACTCCATCAATTCAGGATACAAATGTCCTGGTTGGCCCAAAGAAAGAGAGGTTGGATATTAAGGTCGCCTTGTCAAATTCATTTGGATTTGGAGGCCACAACTCATCAATCGTTTTTGCACCGTACAAGTGAAGTAGAGCTACTTCAACCTCACTATTAAAATTGAAGGTGTGTAGATAGTATTATTTTTCTTTGTTCAATTTCGGTAATTTGATATGGGAAAGCAGGTTATAGAATACTAAAACTAAATGAATATGTTTATTAATATATGAGTTTTATAGTCTCATCACGCCATTGCTGCACGATGGTGATAAAATAACCTTATTAATATACATAATTGATATCTTTATGATTAGCGCTGTTTTGCCATTCATTCTGGTAAGTAGCTGTAACTAAAAGTAAAATGCAAATGAAATCCTGTGTCCAGTATCCTGTTCAATAGTTTTGGGTGATTTTGACATTTTCAATATTGCTGATTGGACAGATAATCTTGGGAGGATCAAGTAAAAATTGTTCATTGGTTGGGAAAGAAGAATATTCAGACTCAAATCAAAATCAAGTGGGAAATACTCGCATATATTGTCTTCAGATTTGTCTCGTGGATAGGGCTTGATCAACTTTTGAACCATTGAATCACCACCGGTAACAGTCGCTTTGTTTTTGTTCCATGTAAAAGTAGATGGGTAATCCCTTGTTTTAATAGTCAAGTCAATTGTAATGAATTTTGAGTTAGCATTTGACTAGGTTATACTAATGTAATGGTTATTTATGAGCATATCTCTGTTTTCTTTAGCATGTCCCTATCTGTACAATTCCTGTATCCTTATTGGGGTAAGTTTGCGGAATTTTTTTCTTTTCCTTTTTTCGCTTCTGGGAAGACTGGAAGGCACAATTTTTTACCTGTCTTTTCTGTTTGAGCGCTGCTAATGCTTAAACAAAACGGAAAAAAAATGTGACTGACTATGTAAAAATGCTTATACACATTTTTAGCCTCTTACTCTTTATCCAAGGCATCATATCATATGCATAAATTCAAAATGCCAGTGAAGCCTCATACTCACTCGTTAGCTTATATTATTTGCTTAACTTGCTTCAGAAGTCATCGGTCTACAATATCTTGCAGACAATAATTGCTACTTGCGGCCGCAAGCTCATACAGGTATTGACGCATAAGCCAATAACATGTTCAATCAAAATACTAAAAAGAGAACCAGCAAATCTTGAGCCAAATGGCAATCTTTTAATGTATTCCCACATCAACACAACTTTCACATCTCTGTTATATACAAACGCAATAAATCTTCCAATTTGGAGAAATTGCCTTTAGAAAACCCAAACCGGCACCTTCGAATATATATAATTACACAAATGAATGAATAATAAAAGAAAATATTACAACATCAAGCTCAGCATGTGTATGTGTGTCCAAGTACAGGTCCTTCACCTGCCTTTTTTCTTGTTGCCTTTCTTCGCATTTTTAAATCTCACTAACTTCATGGAAAGTGCATTTGAAGAGCTCTTGCCCTCAAGCTTTTTGGTCATTTTCATCACACTTGCCATACCTTTCCTGGCAGCTGCACGATGCTCTGGTCTATGACTAATCATCTTCCGATCAAGGGGCCAATATGCATATGGTTCAAGCTTGTCTTTCCTCTTCAAATCACCACCAGCTTTCTTGCTGGCATATTCACTCCCAGTGTAAGCCCACCCGGTTTCTGACATTTTCCGACGCTTTTGGGATCTCCTTGATGACTGAGAAACATGACTTCTCACTTCAGTCCTTTCATCTGAATCAGCATTCGAAGGCTTTTCCTTCTTTGGTCTCCCCCCATCACGAATTATCAATCTGCCTTCAGAGTCTATCTCCAGTTCATCATCTGATTCTTGCTGCCGTTTGAGATTCTTTGATGTTCGAAGAGCGGACCTTGTTTTATGCTGATCAAGTAAATCAAGCGGCTCATCTTCCAATTGCTCAAACAAGTCTTCTGGCAAGCTCTTATCAGATTTACGCATCCTCTTGGACCTGGATAAATTGGGTATATGGCTGTATGTCAGATTACTTCAAAGCAAGAAATTAAACTAGACGAGATACTCCGCAAGAGGATCCTCCACCAAAAACAGCAGGCTCCAATCTATCATATTAATCAAGGTTTCACTCAAAGATCATGAAACCAGATATTGATTCCACTCAAATAATTGATACAAAAGTGATTTTGCCAATTCAGGAACTCTCACCGGAATGAAGACAATTTGGATTTGAGTTTTGAGGAGGCCTTGCTTTGTCGGCCCAAAACAGACTTAAAATCCATGTCTTCAGCATCACCATCCTCTGTGTCTTCAGCACCAGAATCAGAGAATATTTTGGTATGGTTCCATCTACTTATCCTGAAGAAAAATAGCAACACTTACATTTTAAGTGAGAAAGGGATAAACAATGGTATGTAAATTCATTTAGGCAACAGAGTCCATCTAGTGTACACAATGAACTTGTCAAAATTCTTGGCAAAATTAACTCCTATAGAGAAAATAACATGCAATATCTCAGGGTCATATAGTAAACATTTTTAATGCACTTCTAGAAAAGACTTCACAGTATATTTCAGTTGAAAGAACAGTTGTGCTATTGAGAAAATTATCACTAATGATAAACATGAAATGCAGCTCAAGATACTAATTTTTTCTTGAATATTTGGGATTGTAATCTTCATTATTGCAACAAAACAAAGCACAGATAAAATGGCATGCATTTGTCCCATTCACCATTTTATCAAAATCAGGAATAGCTCTTTATGCAATATTCAGAAAATACAAATAAATGAAACGATCTTGCAGCTTGGAATGCATTCTATGGTTCACGAAGTTGGACTATGGTAGGGTCATAACCATAGGTATTCGACAAGTGAGAATCAGCAGTACAGAAATTGAAAATATTTAGACAAGCAGTTGACTTTTTGGATATGAAATTTGTCTATTATTTATGCTATGCACAGTTACCTGGATGTAGTCGCCCTCGATAAATGAGATCTATCTTCCTCAGAGTTTGCTCCATGCTTTCTCTCTTTCCGTTCCATTACCTACATTCAATGTGTATGGGTAAATCAACAAATGCATGCTTCAGAAATGAAAATCACATGTTAACCTCAAGAACCATCTTTCAACCAACCTTCCGGATGTTAGTAAGAAGCCTCATATGTTCTTCAGGCATCACTGCCTTAACGGCATCCATACCACACTTCCTGACGAGCATTTCTAATAGAAGCTTGACCTGAGGAGTTCAGAAGTTACACAGAGTCAATAAGAACTTCAAACACAGCTTGGTGGACGATTATAAATATATTATAAATAATCAAACACAAATTTTAACAGATTCAGAGTCAAACACATCCAGTCAATACTGTACTGTAATGCTCTTGTAGAACATCTAAGCCCAGTCCATAATACATCCAAAAAAATGATCCTCAATATCAAAAAAATCAACATATAAAATACTCCCAGAAGGTAAAATGATTTAAATTGAATACAGATTGAGAAGGCTCATGAGCAACTAGATACCGGCTGGTTGGTGTTCAGAGGTGCTGGAAAGGAGTTTGACACTCCCAGTCAATGTGATCAGGTGTAACCCATGATACTCATGATCAAAGTAAAAAACAGAAGATGGGCCAGAAAACCTGACCTCTACACCACCTCTAACAAAGTTTAATTTAAGTCAAAATTCACAGAAAAATTTGACAGAGTGCAATGGTTCACGAGCAATGCAAATAAATAATCATGCAAATTTCGCAGAAACTGAATACAAACCTTAGCTTTGAAGTGGTTTTTGGTGTCATCTGGCCACTTCAGCAAGCCTTCCACCATGCTCTTCAAGTGCATCTGAAGCCTGTCATATTGTGATTTGGCTACCAATACCTTTAACAAACCTAAATTAGCCTGCACCAGAAACAATCCACATTAATCCTAGAGTAATGTAGTTAACGCCAGGAACTAATAATAAGGATTGGTTAAAATGTTCACACATCAGTCGAAACGCACTTTAATGATTTCCCGGTTCTTTCTCTGGAGGAGGAGAAATGTGGATGGAAGCAACTTGAAAGCAGTGGAAACAAGATCTGAAAACTCATAAGCCAAACGAGCCAAGCCTTTCACAGCAGCACTGACCATATGAGGAGTTTCTCCAGCCATGCATCCCGCCACCTTTGACCAACCAAAAAAGAAAAAAGAGTGATGATTCTAACCTTACACAGTTAAACACAAGAGAGTTAAATATAAACATATGTTTTAGATCTTCCAAGTTCCACTACATAATGCAAAGACAACTTTACCTGACGCAATAAAAATATATCATAAAAAAAAGAGTAAGAACAGATATGCACCATGTTAAAAAATTGATATAAAAATTCCTTGTTTCCACCATTCTCTTCATCTCCGCATGCATGACCAATTTGGACAAGGACATCATAAGCTCTATTTCTTGTCTTTTTGTTAGCCTGTAAGAGAACCATTTAAATTAAACTGATAAATTAGCACTATGATACACTAACGTCTTTCCCTCTTCAAAGAGAAGAAGAAAAACTTATCACATTACAGTTACAAACACTTATTATGAAGATTATGCACTATATAGAAGGGGGAAAATAGCAATGGTAAATGCTCATTTGAAGTAAAGACCTCAGGTTCTAGTCTTTACAAACTTATTATGTTGAATTTTCAGCATTAAGTTATATGATAGCATGTAATCACGCAGTTTGGTAGCCACTCATTCTCCAATTAATTGACGAAGTGTTGTGATCCAAACAAGTTCAATTGTTTTTCCTGACTGCAACTTCAAGCAAAATAACTACTACAGAAAATTCAAAATAATATATGAACAAATTCAGAATTCTTTGAAACATTTAATTCCATGGCTAAGGATAGAGTCTCAGTCTTGACGCCACAACACTGCAAATTCTGGTCTTGAAAGCAAATGGTTCAGGTAAACATGCTAAGCAAGATTGACCACAATTTTTCATTAGGACAACAGCTGATTAGAAAGTAAATGTCCAAGCACATAGCATACCTCCTTCAGAGCAAGGATTATTTCAGTAAGGAAACCAAAAAGGATGTCCCGCTGCCTATGTTCTGAATTTCCCTGCACAAAAAGCAAAGAAATGGCACAATTAAGAGAACTAAAAATCAAAGGTGGTTAAAACATTAAATTAAACAAATTGTAAGTGATTGAATTTCAACTGTAAAGTGAACAAAAGAAAATAACATATGTCTCACGACCTTGGAAACATGGACAATCAAAAAGTATAAACAATCAAGTCTGTGTCGTTTGGCAGAGAAATGGCAGAAAGGCAGGACATCGATCATAAGTTGAATTAGTTCCTCAAGCACTGACGAAAGAAATGCATCATACTTCTGGCCACACAAACAAGAATACAAGAAAATTTTATCAGAAAAAATTTATTTTACAAGACGTAATAATAATGCAAACTGAAATGAAGCCAAACAAGTTAAAGATGGTTCACAAGGAAATATTAATACATAATTACTTCCTCAACATATAAAAGAAAAACATACTGAGATATAGGTCTCCTGGACATCATTTTGGAAGTTAAAAACCTCAAGTCAATCACATAAGTACGAAAAGCTGAGAAAACACTGTACCATTCTGTTTATGAATTTTCAGCAATTGTAACATACCATGAATTATTGAAGCATATAGATATCCAAAACATTAAACAATTCAGGATTTCTAGAACGACAAAAGATGTACCTGAATAATAATTGAGAGGACCTTGTATGCTTTCTTTTGGATCAAACCATCAGCATCCTACAAGCCAATAACAATAACAATGGCAATAACACAGCTTCTACCATAAGTAACAAAGCAAAATCATGATATACTACAGAGCAATGGAAAAACCTGTAATGCAGGCTTTACTGCACTAAACAGAACCCCAATCTCTTTAACATCCAAGCCAGGCAAAAGGGAAACAGCCAAATCAAATAGCCGTGCCCTGCATTTAGATCCAGTTTAAGAAGAAAGTTACATGCTGATCAATTCTGCTACAATATTAAGTGAATAAAATGATAAACTAAACCATATAATCATTTATATAAATATATCATGGTCTTATCTCATATCTTCTAATTTTTTATCTAATAATACTTCAAAAGAGCTAATGAAATATTTAATAAAATTTGCTTATTGGGTGATAGACTGATAATTCATAGTTGCAAATAAGCAAATGATATGTAACAGGAATTCACTCCCTCAAAAAATAAAATCACAATAGACTTAGATATACAGTGAAAAAAATCAACCTTTCAAGTGATGTTGACTTTTCAATTGATGAATCATCAATCTGCATAGAATTAAAATTTCCAGAACCTTTAGCTTTTGTAGCCTTTTGAGTAACCTCCAGAAGCTTCCTCATTGTCCGCAAGAATATCCTTGTGACAACTTCTTTATCAGATATGGAAGCAAACTCATTAATTATCAACTGCAAAATGTGTAAAAAGGATTCAAAACTTTCAACCAAAATATCTCTTCTAACAAGTGAATTTATCAACAGTCACATAAGTATGGAAAGCTTAAGCAAAAATTACGGGCAGCAAAAGCCGGTTTTGTGCTCATGTAAAACAACATTAACTCTTTTTCAATCTAAAGCAAGTGAATACAGGTAGTGTGCACATCACTTGGTTTAGCTCAGTTAAACTGAAATTCTATACACAACAAATAAACTGAAAAGTATAAATAAAACTGAGAAAAATAAGGATAAAAACCAAAACCGAACAGAACCGCAATGGGCTTGGGCTTTTAGTGCAAATAAACAAAAATAAGTAATTGCATATATATAAAATTGAATATATTAGATCATTAATAATTCAGTTTTTCTGTCTATTCAGTTTAAAAATAACAAATACCTAACAAAAACCAGAAACCAAAATTTTTTAGAATTCTATCACCAACTTAATGTATGCCTATACCAAATAAATTCAATTCCATACCACATGGTTTGGTTTCAGTTTAAAAACCGAATGGTGATCACCACTAAATATGGGTGCCTAAACTATAAAATATTAGGTGACCTACACAAAATTATAATCTGAACTTTCAAATGCCTTAGCTTTTGATAGACATTACTGCTGAGCATTTAGCACGTCAAGGAAAAGAAAAAGAATCTCAGTACAATCTCATAAAAGTGCAAGGCATTTGACCAATTTGCTGCTAATTGTGATGGAGAACTACAGAAGTTGGATCAAAACATGAATAAGTCAAAACTTTCACAAGTTGGCACGCTACTATCAAATTTTTTTTGAGGAACTCATAATTGAGAGACCCAAATGACATTACATACTCTTGTCAACATTAATATCGCACCGGAAAAAGAAAAATAATAGCAATATTGATGGTTCAGATATACCAAAGAAGCAAGGGAAAAGAAGTTTGAGTGAAATTTTTGGTTGAACAAATATCTGGAAAAAATCATATTGCCAATACAAATGACCATAAGAGAAATTCCTCCCTGGGAAATCAATAAATCAATCATTGCTCATAAGAGAGATTAATGGAAAATTTTATTCCTGACTCATGAAAAAAGCAGTACCTGCAAACAGCCACCATCATCCTTTGAAGATTCCAAGAGGATCCCTGATAAAACAGTCAAAAATTCACGAGCAGATGACCTTAGCACACTCAAATTATCTGCTGCAACCTGTGGGCTATAGAGGGCCATAGCTCGTTGCCTGGCAACACCAACTTCAGTAACACTCAGATCACTGTTATCTTCAACTATTCTCTTATTTTGTTGAATAAGAATCCCCAGAGCAGAGCATATTATTCCACGAACATCACATTCTTCACGAAGAGAAATCTGCAAAGCTTTCTCCAGAACCTTAAAACCTTCTGCCATATCCAAAGGATAGTTGCAAAAAGAAGGTAATAAGGACCATAAAGAGTATACAAGTGCATCAGCACTTCTTGCTGAGACAATCCGTCCTTCCCGCTCCAACTGAAACAAGTAACAAATACTTGCTGAATGCTAAGCCAAAGAGAAATAAAGAGTAAGTTATTGTTGAAGAATTTCATACTCTTCGGGATTTCTGTTTCATCACTCCAATCATACCCAAAATGGTTTCGGTAAAGAAGCTTAAATGGGCACCAACAGTATACTGCTTCAGAATAGGAAAGAGCCAAACATTAACCTCAGATAAGTCATCAGCCTCTAATATAAGAGGTAGAAGGCTTAAAAATGCTTCAGGCCCCATGGCACCAAGAGCAGATCCAAGGCATTCATGCAACTGCACAGTGGAAAATGGAAGTCTTGAAATTAAAGTCAGGCAAGTATTGAAAAATGCTTTCCGGTAATTTCCATCGATCTAGAGTACAGATATAACAATACAATTTACCCAACAACTGTGCAAATGAACCAATATCTAATCAAAGTGGTTCAATCATTCTTGATGTCTTGACAAACTCTATTTCCTAATATTATAGATAAAAATTAATGACAAGCCATTAGCAGCAAAAACTCCAGAATTAAAGATAAGCACTTGATTCTTCATGCTACAACTAATTCTTTGATTAGCATACTGCATCATGAGATGCTGAGATTCCCAAGTCAATAGGATACAAGACAAATAGCACTTAGAGGATGACAAAATTTCAATACAACTCAAAGATTATCATATCAGAGAGACATCAAATACTGGAACCTTGATAAGTACATGTACATGGCACATTTACAGGCACACTGCAATAATTAACCAAACTATAAAACTTATAAGAGGCTAAGAAATTTACTAAAAAGAAGATTAACTGAGGGACAGACTTTGAAAATGATGACAGCACAACACCGTTGACTGACAAGTTTATTAAGAGATCTTTCAACATCGAAACAAATAATTACCTGTTTTCTGTAAGGAAAATCTTCATCCGACAACCCCTGCATATCTGCTAGATTCTTAAGGGTTCCTTTCATAAAATATGAAGAATTGTCACCTGAAAAAAATGGAAATGTACTGATTATAATATACATTGTGAAAAGAACGAACAAATACATCCAATGAGAAAAAGAAAAATAAGGAATTAAACACTGAAGAGACCATAAAGGTTCAAAAGCAAACCGTAGAAGTTAAAGAAGAAAACAATTCTCTCTAAGAAGTATTAGCATATGCTTAATCTCACCAAAGTTATGTTTGACTGCCACCCGACAGCAAGAATTTAAAAAAGAAAAGTGAAGCAAAACACGGGAACAAGAGACAACAGCGTCAACGAAAATACCTAATTTATCAAACATGGTTGAAACAACTTGAAATACCATGTCCCAGACTGCACTGTAACGATAATCTAGTAAGCTCTCAATGGTAGCACACACTTTCTCGATGACTGTTGGCCCAGACTTTCTATTTTCTAAATTTTTGTTAGTCACAAGCTGATCTACTCCTTGCATGATCAAACTTTCATCAATACAATTATTAATCAAACTCTTCAATGCCTCCATTGATCCAAAAATTGCCTCCTCATGTTCAGACGCTAAAATATCTGTGAAACCAAAGGCAAGAAAGATTAGCATTACCGATATTGCTTTAATAACCATGAAGCAAAAAGCAAATGCCACTCAGACACAGGACTATTGTTCCTAGCTATTAGCAGCTTACCTTTCAGGGTGCTAAAAACAAGTGGCAGTTTAACCACACAAATTTGTCTATTTAGGGAATAAACTTTTCTCATCCCAACATCCAGCAAGCGAGCAGTGAAAGTCGTGTTGTCCACAGATGTCTCGTTTGTGGAGGCTGAAAGAGCTAATGAGCATAACAGGTCTTGCAATGCTTCAGCCGAAATTTCTGAAGTTTGGTTTAGACAAAATACATTCAAACTATCACTTATGCGTCTTGTCACAACTGGTTGCCGTAGTTCAAGAAGAGTTTTATAATACTTAAGAATGCCAGTCTTGCATTTCATAGACATAAGCGGAAGACATTCTTTAAGAGTATCCAGAACGTATAGGACCTCTTGAGCTCCTCTTGGCCCTTCAATTTCATTAGTTTTTGATCCACCAGCAAGAAGCAGAAACCTTTCAAAGGTATTTGTAATCCCCTCACTTGCCGGAGCAAGTAATGGTGTTCCTTGAAAACTTTGCAGGATATCACGCATACAGGTATTTGCCTGCTTTCTCACCTGCCCAAAATTCCAAACCCACAGCTTGTATATAAGTTAAAAGAACCGAACTTCTAAGCAATTAGAATGCTTCCATGATTAAATGAAAATAGTTACCTAGTTCGCAATCAATTCATTGTTTAAATGACAATACAAGGAAAATAATTAACCAAAAGAGCTTAACAAGAATTCACCTTTGGACGCGAATCGATAATGAAGCCCAATAACATGCCATATGATGGAGAAACATCAGTCCAATTTAAAGAGTCTTTAACAACCAATATATGGTCTATACATTTCAATCCTGAAGCTACTGCACCAACCGTCAGCGAGTTCAACCTTAAAACTCTAATCAATATCCCCGATAAGACTTCTCTCTTCTTCTTCAATATCCCCGCCGAAATTCTGGGAATAGCGAGAGAGAGAATGGTCATGAGAGCATCAATTACATGAGGAGGAGGATCGGGGTTGGAAGAAGAGAGGCGGTCCAGGGAGGAGCATGCGGCGCCGAAGTAAGCGATTGGGGTGGACGGGAGGTTCTGTTCTCTGAGTTCCAGTGACATGGTGCCTATGACTGCGCAGAGGTGTTGGTGGTCCTCTTGTGTGGAGGTGGAGAATCGTGAGAGAACTGAATCGCAAAAATCATCATGTGAAAGGATGGTAGGGCCCTCCTCCATTTCGATGCCTTCCATTCTTGTGGCAATAGAGATAGAATTCGGAGTTGCAGAGAATTGAAAACCCTACCGGAGAAGGTGTGTGAAGGTTACTAGGGTTTATGGGGAAACTGGGAAATTTCGGACTTGGATATCGAAGTAAGGAACCAAAGCTGCTTTAGGCCTAGAGACACGGTCCGAAATAAATGGATCTCCGGCCCATTAGGTTTTATATTTCTTTTTTTCTTTTCTTTTTTCAAAAAAATGAATAATCATCATTTATTCACTATAAGAGTAATAATCAAACAAACATCTAGGAATTTCATTCCAAACAAAATGATGAGCAAAATGAATGGAAGCTGTAGCAAGGAGATAAGCAAGCGCTTTCGCAATAACAGGATTTCACCCATCCTAAGATCTCTGTCAAGCAAGCACAGTTCTTTCAACTCTCCAGTCATTCCATCAAAAGACACCTCTGATAATTAGTTATCCCATTTTTGATATACGATCCGATTCATTCCTGTGTCCCGTATTTCATTACCCTAACTAGTCTACCATCCTAGAAACTCGTCAGGAGCGCTCTCTACCCGCCCTCTTAGAATCGTTTTGCCAGGTCGAGATGTCACAGGTATTATGACAACCAATAACTAAGAAACTATTATGGACAGTTGAGTAGGGGCATGCATTGCAAAATTAAAGTCACAAAAGTATTATACTGCAGCTTGATGAATTTGACGCAAAGTGATCATATTATTGCTCTATAATGCATCGTTGCGAAAACACCATAATTTCCATGCACACATAACTATGGATACCATCTTTTCATTGTTGAGAGAGCCACAAACTTGCAAAAAGAATTTAAAAAAGTTTCATTCGGGTTAGAAGTAACCAATCCTTCACATCCCTATACACCAATAGTCTTGAGATAATGAACTAGTAAATAATCGACCCCTTCCACCATATCACAAAACAAACGCTTAGATCCATATCAATTCCTCTTCGTCTTAGGTTATCCTTCTTGGAAATTATTTTACATAAGGCTCTCCACATGAAATCTTGAACTTCAAGAGGAATGTTCAACTTTCAAACTTTGCCGCAGACCACTCTATTAAGATTGTCTGGTCTCCTATCTAAGAAATTAATCCTAACATGGTATCCAGACTTCACCGTGTAATCTCTCCTTCTATCAAAATGTCAAAACAAGGCATCTTTTTTGTTTCGAATGCTAAAAGGAATAGATAAAATAGCTTGAACATCATTCATGGAGAACAATTGCATTAGTTTTTCAACATCCCAACATCTTCTATCCTCCATAAATAAATCACAAATCCTCGTAAATTCATGAATAAACGACCTCCCATCTTCAACCATAAGAGAATTATTCTTTAGGGTTCCAAGGATCTTTAGTAACAAAAATATCTCTACCATCCCCAATCCATCAACCAAATCCACATCTCAACACCTCTCGTGAATATAAAATACTCTTACCAACTATAACTATAGTTATTACTTAAAACAGCTGAACAAAAATTCCTCTGGAAATTATTTAACTTTGAAGATTCTATAAATTAGAGTATTAGTCTTGGTTAACAACCTCCACCCCTGCTTCCCGAGCATTAAGTTTTATATTTATTTTGAAGCTTTTTGTAGTTTTGTACCGCATACGAGGAGTTTTAATTGAAATTAAATATTAATCTTCAACAATATTTATCTATTCTTCATTAAATTATAGTGTTAAAATACAATTTTTTATAATATTTAATATTGGGTACAAATATTAGTCATAACAATAATAATAATTAAATCAAATATTAGTGATTTAATATTACAGTTTAATTGTAACGTTTGGATTAAGTTCTTTTAATGACAATTATAAAATAGTAATTAATACTTCAAATTGTGTTAGTAAGTTTAAATTTTAGTTATTTAATAACATCATTAGTTATGATATAAGTATTTCATTCAAGTGAACCTTTGGATGGAAAAAAGTGATTCTAAAATTTATGTTAAAACCATATCTTGCATCTATCCTATATAATTTAAAAATAAAAATCAAGATCCATATAAATTTTTAATATATAACCATTGAATTTTATAAAAATTAGTGTTTATCTGGCAGCTCAGTTTAGTAAGATATTTTTCACTTTAAACCGAAACACTCAAATTGCACGGTTTTGTACTTTGACTATAACTCACTCAATAGTCTAAAATGTTTCTTACTAATTTAAAACTTATTCTTTCTTACGTATTTCACTTTCACATCGTGCTTAGTTGATATGAAATTCGCCTATGGTGTTACAGCTTAAATGTATAATTTTTTTGCTTGTGTCCAATCTTACCGCTAAAAATGAGACCTTTCATATATAAAATAGCATATTCTGACCGCAAAGATTTATATGTTCGAATTTAACTAAACATAGATGAATATTGTAATAGAAAAACGTTCTAACCAAATATAGAAAATTATCTGCTGGTCGAAGATGATTAAATTATTTACAAAAATTATAAATAAATATTATAATCAAATATAGAAAAAGTAACTTTTACTTGACAAATATGCGTGAAAGAATTAATTATATCAATTAATTAGCCACAGATTTATAATGAGTAATACGTATTGTATTGAACTTTTCAACAAATAGTGACATTATTCCTTCCGCGAAACCTAAAAAACAATAAATCTAAACTTCCATTTTCAAAAAAAAGTATCTTACAGCTTATTTTATATTGTTTGAAATATTGAAAATTCATGAAAAAATTTAAATTTATCATTTAAATAGCAAATAAAAAATTAATTTTTTATGCTAAGGCTATAAGTCTTCAACGTATCATTTACAGTGAACCCAAAAATTATTTATAGAAAAATTCAAACAAAATTTGAGAGATGGAAAATAAAATTTATTCAACAAAAGAAATAAACGTTGTGGCTATTTTTTTTTTCCAGATGAAATATATATATAGAAAGGGGCAAACAAAAAGAAAAAGGAGAGTGAAATTGGTGAATTGAATCTAAAAGGATATTTTTAAGTCACTAAATAAAATTTATTTATACTAAAATTAGGATATTTGAATATATTATCTGATAAAATGCATATTATTTATTTATAAATATTTTATTTAGTTCAAATTTTCAATTTCATTGCAAATCAAACATCAACTGAAGATATACGTGATAGTTTAGAAGCATGATATATGTCCTAGTATGCACAATTAACTGTGTTTTGTCTTGCTGTACCACTTGGGGCAGGTGAATTTTAGAAATAGCCATACATAGTGTTTAAAGGAGAAAGTTCCCTTTAAATGCTAAATACAAAACTCAAAATAGTCTATATATATAAATTAAACAATAAACAAATGTAAAATTAAAATAAAAAAATCCATATTATGAAAAAAAGCATTTATTAATTGGTCTAAGAGAAGGCAATTACTATGCAGTACAGAGCATGATTACTAAGAAAAAAACACACCATGAGCTTCCATGAAAATAACTGCTACTATAAAATACCCATAATAAGCGTGAGAAATTAATTAGTTACTTATCATCACAAATTCACAAATGGGAACTATCCATCCTCAAGGATTCACTGCTACTCTTACCGAGAATGTACATCATATACAGAGCATTAGCAGTAAACCTATAAAGATGTGTGACCTTTCGTGTCACATCATCTTTCACCTTGCTTTCAATTCCTTCAAAGCCATCAACACACGTGGACTCGTCGTTCAAAGCCATATCCACCCATATTTTCATGTGGAAAATCTGCGACTTGAACGTTTTGCGTCTCAAACGTTTAAATTCTTTCGGTGTAGCGCTTAATTGGAACGTTTTGCGTTTCAAATGTTTAAAATCTTTCAGTGTAGCGCTTAATTGGAACACTGCTTGTGATATTAGTTCCACGCAGTCGCTCAGTACAACTCGTTCTCTCTTACTCTTTGTTTTATGTCTTTTAGAGAGCCCTTTTAAGTACTTCCAAACTGTATGCGCGCGTCGGAGACTGACCCTCACAGCAGCTTGAGCTATGTCTAGCTCTGTGTTGGGGCCGAAGGATGAGCAGGAGTAAAGTGTGCGGATGCAGATGGCGGGGTAGGTTGAGTTAAGGCATAATGATAGAACAAGATCTTGCGGTGCATTGTGGTAATATGCAGTGGCGGAGTAGGGAGTTAAGGAGAGAGAAAGGAGGAGGAGGAAAATAGTAGAGAGAAGATAGAAAGGGATAGGCATTGCTCGCACTTTCAGTTGCTGCAGCTATGTGGGGAATGGGAGTTAATGCAATTTTTATAGGAGACTTGAAGTTTAGAAATGGGCTTTCACTTGCAGCTTAGTTGCGATACAATTTTTAGGACAAATTGTTGTTTGGGAAATAGTTGTTGGGGCGGATCAAAAGCACTTTTGATCCGGATGAAAAGCACAACTAGAAGTTGATTTGTGACCATTATTACCATGCTCCTGTCAGATCTCGAACTCCTGTTTTTCTCCTTTGAAACTCCCAATAGTGATTCAACACGTCCACGTCCACAATAGTTCATTTTCTTGCATGCTCTTTTTTTAACCATGCTCCAATTAGATTAAAAATAATAATTTATCAGCTCTAAACAAAAATTCTATAACTTAATAATATTTGAATTATTTCTAAACTGTCGAGATTGTGAATTCAAATTTTAATTGAAAATGTAGAGGCACCGTTTATATTCAAGTTACACCAGCCCATAGGAAGACATGTTCAAGCAATCCCAGCAGCAACCTTTGAAGCATGTTTTCTGAGTTTCCGCAGAATCAATAGAAGAAAAAACAAATGATTAAAGCAATTGACGAATGATTGTCACTTTTCTCACTTCAAAAGCAAAATTTGAAAGAAGATTTGGGCAATACTAATCCAATTAATCAGAACACAATTATAAAGTCAATTTTTTAAAAAAAAATCCTTTCTTTTTTTTTTTTGGTTAACACCAATTGGTCTAAGAAAAGGCAAATACTACACACCACACTACAGAGCATGAATTTTTTTTTTTTTTTGGGTTTAACTTGACAGAGCATGACTACTAAGCAGTAAGATAGTACATACATACAGCTTCGATGAAAATAGCTAACAAAAAACCAAAACAAGAAAAACAAAATAGACATAACAAGTAGGAGTAATTACTTCCTTATCTATCATCAATCGGAAGCATCCGTCAAGGAGTAACCGATCTGGACCTACCGCGACTCTCGTCAAGACGATTAATCATATACAGAGCATTACTAGTAACTCTAGCCACATTTGTGATCTTTCGCTTCACATCACCTTTCACCTTGCTTTCAACTTCTTCAAAACCATCAAGACACGTGTTCTCGTTTGTTAAAGCCGCACTCACCCATGTCTCTGCGTTGCTCATCTGCCACTGAAACGTTTCGCCTCTCAAATGCTTCAACTCGCTCAATGTGCTGCTCAACTCGTCCACTGTGTCAGATATTTGTTCTACGCAGTCGCTCAGTGCGACTCGTTCTCTCTTTGTTTTAAGTCCTGCTGAGAGCGCCATTAAGTATTTTGAAACTCTACGCGCGCGTGCGAGACTGACATTCACGGCGGCTTGGGCTATGTCTCGCGGCGTGTTGGCTGAGCCGGAGCAGGAGGAGAGTGTGCGGATGCAGAGGTTGGGGTAGCTTGCATGGAGGCAGGATGATCGGACCAGATCTTGCGGTGCATTGTGGTGGTTTGCGGTGGCAGAGTATGGAGTTAAGGAGAGAGAAAGAAAGAGGAAGAGAATGCCAATGAGGAGAGAGAAAGGGATAAGCATCGTCCTTGTTCACACATTCAGTTGCTGTAGCTGTGTAGAGAATGGGAGTAATATTTGCAATTGCTGACAATACAATTTATAAGAGATTAAAGTTCGAAAATGGGCTTCCACTTGCAGCTTATTTACAATTATCAAACAGCTTTCTCGGCTTTTATTTTGTTCATTCAACGGCAAATTAAAAAGTAGTAAAATAAAAGAAGAGATGAGGTTAATTTGGGAAAGAGAGCGCAGGAAAACTGGGGAGTAAATGCAGAGCAGCTAATAACGTCGGCACTGAAATTTGTGCAACAACTAATCGGTATTTAATGAGCATGATCCTGCCAAGCTTTGAAATTTTGTGGTTCCTTGTTTGAAATTCCCAATAGTGATTGAACGCGTCTACGTTTGTTCAAATTTTTTTTTTTTTGCAGTAATTAAGTTCTAAATTTTGATGTTGATTTATAAAATTAAACTTGTAAATCGCGTTTATTGCACACAATTCTACAGTCTTTTGGTACAGTGAGTGAAGTGTTTGATTTAAGCATTTGGCTATCAATTATTGTGAAAAGAAATGGTACAATGGGCCCTTACGAAATTATATACAGAATCAAGAAAAATAGGGGGCAGAGTTCAATCTTCTATCTATTAGAGTATTATAAAGAAGGAGCTAAAGCACAAGTTGGTTGTCAGGGTTTTAATAAACATAGCAGATCATCCAAAACTCACCAATAATGGAGAAATTAATGCTTTTCCTGAATTGATGGGTTTTGCTTATCACTGAAACATGTTTTTTTTTCCTGAGGTCTGAAACAGGGCATGTGCTAAAGACTGAGGAACTACACTGAAATTCGGACCCACAATGGCTAAAAAATGGAGTTACAATATGAGTGTTTTAGTTCACCTAATTCAAAGACTTTTCTTGCAGCTATCTTTAAAACTTTGACAAGAGAGTAAAGGTCCCATTGACGAAGTGGTTGCTTGCTGTTGCTGTGATATTTGGTTCTTAATTTCACTGTGCAACTTTTTCATTTATAAAATCAGTCATGTCCTTCAAATATGAACTCAATTTTCGGTAGGCCTCTGTTTATATTATTTTTTGTATAGTAAAAAATAGTACCAATAATTTCAATAAATAAAGATACAAATGGAACCAAATCAAACTCACGAGCATGTCGAATAATAAATCTCTTTTTGTGCATTTTTATGTATTATTATTCTAAAAATTTAGTATATTTATATTTATTGGGAGAACTTTTGTCACGACCCAAAACCATAGGCCGAACTGACACTAGGGCCTAGATAAGTTTAAGGCCCCTTTAAGGCCCCCGAGGTCCGTAATAAGCCTAAATTATCAAAATTCATTCCTATTACCATTTGACTGACGGAATAGTAAGCTCATATTATGACATTATTCATATAATAATCAGAGTTAACATTTCTGACCCAACTTTAGTATTAAATACTATTCATAGCTCGGACCCATATCCATATAATAAAAATATATTCTCATGTAAATATTTATTTGTCATAATATGATTAAACTATTATTATCATATAGTCTCCAAATATTCAAAAAGAACGTTCCACAATTTATTTATAATCACATGATAATTTCTTTTACATAACCAAATATTAATTAAACATCCTAACTGCGGAGTTAAATAAAATATGCAGAAAACCTCAAATATTAACAGATAATTCATACTAATATGTTCAAATCTCTACGGAGAAGGAAGCAGAGTCTTATGAACCAACGGTACTTTTATTTTCTGAAAAATATTTATGGAAGGGGGGTGAGTTTCACTAAACTCAGTGAATAATAATAAATAATATAAACTCACACATTCAAGCAGTACGCTTACACAATATAATAAATTGACATACTTCACAAGCACGTGTCATACGTCAACATCTTCAAACAATTCACAACATATAGAAATTGGTCAGTGAAATCACAAATCCACCTATTGGCCCCCGGCCAATTTCATAATAACAATATAAATATAACAGGGAGCCGATCCCCCATACCTGGCCTACTGACCCATAGTGACATACGTCGTCCCAATTTCCACCAAGATATAAAAGCACATTATTTCACATCGCAATTATTCACAATTATATTCAATACAATAAATGCAACATATGAATGTAATCAAGGGCGAGAATTGTATAAATTTATAGAACCGAAATATTATATATCAAAGGCTAAGATTATAGATCTGAGATATTATATTTGGAAAATGAAGGATATCAATATAGCAATAGAAATAAGAAATAGTTTATTATAATGTAAAGAGTATATGATATGCATATGAAAAACATGTATGCAGGATAGTGTGCACAATTTATTGTTACTCACGGTTACCGCAGAATAATATTCAGGTCTGTCCTGGATTCTGATTTGGAAGAGTAATAAAGAAACTTGGTCGATCTAAAAAATACGTATAATAAGGAAAATATAATCAGATAATGACTCCCTTAATTAAGAATATTATTTTAATAAACCTATCTATTTATTTTATTTTTTCTGACTAAATTTCTATTAATTCACTATATAACCTTACTATTTACCAATAATTAATCTATTCACTTATTTTGTATCTAATCTAGATATCAATTCCATTTATTTCATCACAAAATATATTTATATTCCAAATTATAATTTAACACCAACAATAATAATAATTCATTAGCAATTTTACCAAATATTTATTTTTAACCGGAATTACCTTAAACCTAATATTTCATATAATAATAACACTTATTTCACCAAATACTCTAATTATCATCCGAATAATTTAATTATATAAAAA